>CADEHL010000813.1:0-22285 GCA_902827135.1 Harpagifer antarcticus
CATGGAGTCCATCCTCACCTCCTCCATCAAGGAGTCCATCCTCACCTCCTCCATCAAGGACTCCATCCTCACCTCCTCCATCAAGGAGTCCATCCTCACCTCCTCCATCATGGAGTCCATACTCACCTCCTCCATCAAGGAGTCCATCCTCACCTCCTCCATCATGGACTCCATCCTCACCTCCTCCATCAAGGACTCCATCCTCACCTCCTCCATCAAGGAGTCCATCCTCACTCCTCCATCAAGAGTCCATCCTCACCTCCTCCATCAAGGACTCTCATCCACTCCTCATCAAGGACTCCATCCTCACCTCCTCCATCAAGGAGTCCATCCTCACCTCCTCCATCATGGAGTCCATCCTCACCTCCTCCATCAAGGACTCCATCCTCACCTCCTCCATCAAGGACTCCATCCTCACCTCCTCCATCAAGGAGTCCATCCTCACCTCCTCCATCAAGGAGTCCATCCTCACCTCCTCCATCAAGGAGTCCATCCTCACCTCCTCCATCAAGGACTCCATCCTCACCTCCTCCATCAAGGACTCCATCCTCACTCCTTCCATCAAGGACTCCATCCTCACTTCCTCCATCAAGGAGTCCATCCTCACCTCCTCCATCAAGGAGTCCATCCTCACCTCCTCCATCAAGGACTCCATCCTCACCTCCTCCATCAGGACCAGAACCTCTCCATCAGGACCAACACCTCTCTCCATCAGGACCAACACCTCTCTCCATCAGGACCAGAACCTCTCTCCATCAGGACCAGAACCTCTCTCCATCAGGACCAACACCTCTCTCCATCAGGACCAGAACCTCTCTCCATCAGGACCAACACCTCTCTCCATCAGGACCAACACCTCTCTCCATCAGGACCAGAACCTCTCTCATCAGGACCAGAACCTCTCTCCTCAGGACCAGAACCTCTCTCCATCAGGACCAGCCACCTCTCTCCATCAGGACAAGAACCCTCTCTCCATCAGGACCAGACAACACCTCTCTCCCATCAGGACCAACACCTCTCTCCATCGACCAACACCTCTCTCCCTCAGGACCAGAAACCTCTCTCCATCAGGACCAGAACCTCTCTCCATCAGGACCAACACCTCTCTCCATCAGGACCAGCACCTCTCTCCATCAGGACCAACACCTCTCTCCATCAGGACCAGAACCTCTCTCCATCAGGACCAACACCTCTCTCCATCAGGACAAGAACCCTCTCTCCATCAGGACAAGAACCTCTCTCCATCAGGACCAAACACCTCTCTCCATCAGGACCAACACCTCTCTCCATCAGGACCAGAACCTCTCTCCATCAGGACAAGAACCTCTCTCCATCAGGACAAGAACCTCTCTCCATCAGGACCAACACCTCTCTCCATCAGGACAAGAAACCTCTCTCCATGTCAGCGACCTATACACCTCTCTCCATCAGGACCAGAACCCCTCTCTCCATCAGGGAACCAACACCTCTCTCCATCAGGACCAACACCTCTCTCCACAGGACAAGAACCTCTCTCCATCAGGACCACACCTCTCTCTCATCAGGACCAAACACCTCTCTCCATCAGGACAGAACTCTCTCCATCAGGAAAGAACCTCTCTCCATCAGGACAAGAACCTCTCTCCATCAGGACCAACACCTCTCTCCATCAGGACCAGACCATCTCTCCATCAGGACCAAACACCTCTCCATCAGGACCAGAACCTCTCTCCATCAGGACCAACACCTCTCTCCATCAGGACCAGAACCTCTCTCCATCAGGACCAACACCTCTCTCCATCAGGACCAAACACCTCTCTCCATCAGGACCAGAACCTCTCTCCATCAGGACCAGAACCTCTCTCCATCAGGACCAGAACCTCTCCATCAGGACCAGCACCTCTCTCCATCAGGACAAAGAACCTCTCTCCATCAGGACCAACACCTCTCTCCATCAGGACCAGAACTCTCTCCATCAGGACCAACACCTCTCTCCATCAGGACAAGAACCTCTCTCCATCTAGGACCAGAACCTCTCTCCATCAGGACCAAACACCTCTCTCCATCAGGACCAGAACCTCTCTCCATCAGGACCAAACACCTCTCTCCATCAGGACCAGAACCTCTCTCCATCAGGACCAACCACCTCTTCTCCCATCAGGACCAACACCCTCTCTCCATCTAGGACACAGAACCTCTCTCCATCAGGACCAACACCCTCTCTCCATCAGGACCAGAACCTCTCTCCATCAGGACCAACACCTCTCTCCATCAGGACAAGAACCTCTCTCCATCAGGACCAACACCTCTCTCCATCAGGACCAACCACCTCTCTCCATCAGGACCAGAACCTCTCTCCATCAGGACCAGAACCTCTCTCCATCAGGACCAACACCTCTCTCCATCAGGACCAACACCCTCTCCATCAGGACCAGAACCTCTCTCTCCATCAGGACCAACACCTCTCTCCATCAGGACCAGAACCTCTCTCCATCAGGACCAACCCTCTCTCCATCAGGACCAGAACCTCTCTCCATCAGGACCAAAACCTCTCTCATCAGGACCAGAACCTCTCACCTCTCTCCATCAGGACCAGAACCTCTCTCCATCAGGACCAGAACCTCTCTCCATCAGGACCAGAACCTCTCTCCATCAGGACCAACACCTCTCTCCATCAGGACCAGAACCTCTCTCCATCAGGACCAACACCTCTCTCCATCAGGACCAACACCTCTCTCCATCAGGACCAACACCTCTCTCCATCAGGACCAGAACCTCTCTCCATCAGGACCAAACACCTCTCTCCATCAGGAACAACACCTCTCTCCATCAGGACCAGAACCTCTCTCCATCAGGACCAACACCTCTCTCCATCAGGACCAACACCTCTCTCCATCAGGACCAGAACCTCTCTCCATCAGGACCAGAAACCTCTCCATCAGGACCAACACCTCTCTCCATTCAGGACCCAACACCTCTCTCCATCAGGACCAGAACCTCTCTCCATCAGGACCAGAACCTCTCTCCATCAGGACCAACACCTCTCTCCATTCAGGACCAGAACCTCTCCATCAGCATCAGGACCAGAACCTCTCTCCATCAGGACCAGAACCTCTCTCCATCAGGACCAACACCTCTCTCCATCAGGACCAGAACCTCTCTCCATCAGGACCAGAACCTCTCTCCATCAGGACCAGAACCTCTCTCCATCAGGACCAACACCTCTCTCCATCAGGACCAACACCTCTCTCCATCAGGACCAGAACCTCTCTCCATCAGGACCAACACCTCTCTCCATCAGGACCAGAACCTCTCTCCATCAGGACCAGACCTCTCTCCATCAGGACCAGAACCTCTCCCCATCAGGACCAACACCTCTCTCCATCAGGACCAGCACCTCTCTCCATCAGGACCACACCTCTCTCCATCAGGACCAACACCTCTCTCCATCAGGACCAGAACCTCTCTCCATCAGGACCAACACCTCTCTCCATCAGGACCAACACCTCTCTCCATCAGGACCAGAACCTCTCTCCATCAGGACCAACACCTCTCTCCATCAGGACCAGAACCTCTCTCCATCAGGACCAGAACCTCTCTCCATCAGGACCAGAACCTCTCCCCATCAGGACCAACACCTCTCTCCATCAGGACCAGCACCTCTCTCCATCAGGACCAACACCTCTCTCCATCAGGACCAACACCTCTCTCCATCAGGACCAGAACCTCTCTCCATCAGGACCAGAACCTCTCTCCATCAGGACCAACACCTCTCTCCATCAGGACCAGAACCTCTCTCCATCAGCATCAGGACCAGAACCTCTCTCCATCAGGACCAGAACCTCTCTCCATCAGGACCAACACCTCTCTCCATCAGGACCAGAACCTCTCTCCATCAGGACCAGAACCTCTCTCCATAAGGACCAGAACCTCTCTCCATCAGGACCAACACCTCTCTCCATCAGGACCAGAACCTCTCTCCATCAGGACCAACCTCTCTCTCCATCAGGACCAGAAGCTCTCTCCATCAGGACCAACACCTCTCTCCATCAGGACCAAAACCTCTCTCCATCAGGACCAGAACCTCTCACCTCTCTCCATCAGGACCAGAACCTCTCTCCATCAGGACCAGAACCTCTCTCCATCAGGACCAAAACCTCTCTCCATCAGGACCAGAACCTCTCTCCATCAGGACCAGAACCTCTCTCCATCAGGACCAACACCTCTCTCCATCAGGACCAACACCTCTCTCCATCAACCTCTCTCCATCAGGACCAGAACCTCTCTCCATCAGGACCAGAACCTCTCTCCATCAGGACCAGAACCTCTCCCCATCAGGACCAACACCTCTCTCCATCAGGACCAGAACCTCTCTCCATCAGGACCAGAACCTCTCTCCATCAGGACCAACACCTCTCTCCATCAGGACCAACACCTCTCTCCATCAGGACCAGAACCTCTCTCCATCAGGACCCAACACCTCTCTCCATCAGGACCAACACCTCTCTCCATCAGGACCAGAACCTCTCTCCATCAGGACCAACACCTCTCTCCCATCAGGACCAACACCTCTCCATCAGGACCAGAACCTCTCTCCATCAGGACCAGAACCCTCTCTCCATCAGGACCAACACCTCTCTCCATCAGGACCAACACCTCTCTCCATCAGGACCAGAACCTCTCTCCATCAGGGACCAACACCTCTCTCCATCAGGACCAACACCTCTCTCCATCAGGACCAGAACCTCTCTCCCATCAGACCAACACCTCTCTCCATCAGGACCAACACCTCTCTCCATCAGGACCAACACCTCTCTCCATCAGGACCAGAACCTCTCTCCATCAGGACCAACACCTCTCTCCATCAGGACCAAAACCTCTCTCCATCAGGACCAACCTCTCTCCATCAGGACCAACACCTCTCTCCATCAAGGACCAACACCTCTCTCCATCAGGACCAGAACCTCTCTCCATCAGGACCAGAACCTCTCTCCATCAGGACCAACACCTCTCTCCATCAGGACCAACACCTCTCTCCATCAGGACCAGAACCTCTCTCCATCAGGACCAGAACCTCTCTCCATCAGACCAACACTCTCTCCATCAGGACCCAGAACCTCTCTCCATCAGCATCAGGACCAGAACCTCTCTCCATCAGGACCAGAACCTCTCTCCATCAGGACCAACACCTCTCTCCATCAGGACCAGAACCTCTCTCCATCAGGACCAGAACCTCTCTCCATCAGGACAGAACCTCTCCCCATTCAGGACCAGCACCTCTCTCCATCAGGACCAACACCTCTCTCCATCAGGACCAACACCTCTCTCCATCAGGACCAGAAACCTCTCTCCATCAGGACCAACACCTCTCTCCATCAGGACCAGAACCTCTCTCCATCAGGACCAGAACCTCTCTCCATCAGGACCAGCACCTCTCTCCATCAGGACCAACACCTCTCTCCATCAGGACCAACACCTCTCTCCATCAGGACCAGCACCTCTCTCCATCAGGACCAACACCTCTCTCCATCAGGACCAGAACCTCTCTCCATCAGGACCAGAACCTCTCTCCATCAGGACCAACCCTCTCTCCATCAGGACCAGAACCTCTCTCCATCAGGACCAACCCCTCTCTCCATCAGGACCAGAACCTCTCTCCATCAGGACCAACACCTCTCTCCATCAGGACCAAAACCTCTCTCCATCAGGACCAGAACCTCTCACCTCTCTCCATCAGGACCAGAACCTCTCTCCATCAGGACCATAACCTCTCTCCATCAGGACCAAAACCTCTCTCCATCAGGACCAGAACCTCTCTCCATCAGGACCAGAACCTCTCTCCATCAGGACCAGAACTTCTCTCCATCAGGACCAGAACCTCTCTCCATCAGGACCAACACCTCTCTCCATCAGGACCAACACCTCTCTCCATCAACCTCTCTCCATCAGGACCAGAACCTCTCTCCATCAGGACCAGAACCTCTCTCCATCAGGACCAGAACCTCTCTCCATCAGGACCAGCACCTCTCCCCATCAGGACCAACACCTCTCTCCATCAGGACCAGAACCTCTCTCCATCAGGACCAACACCTCTCCATCGGGACCAGAACCTCTCTCCATCAGGACCAGAACCTCTCTCCATCAGGACCAGAACCTCTCTCCATCAGGAACAAAACTTCTCTCCATCAGGACCAGAACCTCTCTCCATCAGGACCAACACCTCTCCATCAGGACCAGAACCTCTCTCCATCAGGACCAGAACCTCTCTCCATCAGGACCAGAACCTCTCTCCATCAGGACCAACACCTCTCTCCATCAGGACCAGAACCTCTCTCCATCAGGACCAACACCTCTCTCCATCAGGACCAACACCTCTCTCCATCAGGACCAGAACCTCTCTCCATCAGGACCAGAACCTCTCTCCATCAGGACCAAACCTCTCCCCATCAGGACCAGAACCTCTCTCCATCAGGACCAGAACCTCTCTCCATCAGGACCAGAACCTCTCTCCATCAGGACCAAACCTCTCCCCATCAGGACCAGAACCTCTCTCCATCAGGACCAGAACCTCTCTCCATCAGGACCAGAACCTCTCTCCATCAGGACCAGAACCTCTCTCCATCAGGACCAGAACCTCTCTCCATCAGGACCAGAACCTCTCTCCACCCGAACAGTTTCTTCCCCTCCGCTACCGGCCTCTTAACATGGCCCGCCCCCCCACTGACACTTTACCTCAGCCACAACGTAGTCTCTATGCATTACATTTATTACGGTGTCCTTAAAGATTTCTTGTTTCATATTTTATGTCTGCACCACGACATCAAGTCAAATTACCTGGCAATAAACCTGATTCTGGTTCTGGTTCTGAAAAGGAAATAAAAGTGTTTAATTCTCCGGTTTCTTTCTATTACTCTTCCAGACACTCTCAGTACCAATCTGAGCCTCTAATGGGTCATTTCAGGATGATCTTGCACCGGCTTAGTTCTTGCTAAATATGCAAAATAGTATCCAGGTTGAAAAGTGATCAGTGTCCTTTGTCAGCTGCTCTGCTGTAAAGCTGCGTGCTGTATCTCAGAGGGTCTCTAAAAAACGAGTTCAGGCGACCTTTCACCTCCACTTAATTAAATGCATGGTTGCAAGATAGAAATGTGAGTTAATTGATTTAGATAAACATTTTAAGTTGCAAACATTAATTTATAAGTTTTGTTGACGTAATAATGTTGGTAATTACATCAACTTAATATTGTGTGTCATTTGAACTCTGATTTCTGTGTTAATTGACTTCAAACTAAATTCAAGTTGTAGTAAGTAATGCAATTGGCTTGATAACTTAATTGTTCTACACCTTGAGTTAAGGATTTCAAGTCCACTCCCACTTAACATGCCTGGGCAAGTTCCCACAGTTAAGACAAATAGAAATACACAAAGGCATTTTAAGGTGAGCGTCATCTTGTGTCATTCAAACAGTAGAGCCTTGTAGTTGCACTGTTTAGGTAAATTGCTGTTTGACCAAAACGAGCAGCCTTTGAACTGTGAATAGTTCTGAGAGGATACAAAGTAGAGGCTACTGTGAGAGTACAAGTACTTTGGGTACTATTGTGATATCGCTTTTTATTCAAAATGAATCTCGTGAAGCAGATCAAGGATGCTTCTTGAGGTAGGATCGTTATTTAGAGTTGTCATTGAAATGCAAGTTGTTGGCAGTCACCCATTCAGAATATATTCATTTAGGTCATTTCTCTTTTTTTCCTTTTTCAAAAATAGCACAATACAATTGAAGTACGCAGAGAACTAGCCATCCGCTGCCTTGTCGTGTACTTTGGAGACAAGGAAGAGGACCTTTTCAAGGACTTTAGCGACGTCATTACAAATCTTGAAATAAAATAAAATCCATGGGCCCAGTGTAAAAACACAGGACAAAAGCACTGCCCTCTGTCAGCTACATTCTGAAGCATATAGCACTTTTGGCCACGCCCCAATCAATAGTATCTTAGCAACGTTCAGCGTGGATAGGTGTTGACACAATGACATGGGGAAAGGATTGTGTAACATTTGAGAAGTGGCTTCTGCTCTTCTGCTCCAGTTCACATAGTGTATGGAACCTGCTAACAAGATGAGAAGGGACACTAACACTTGATTGACAACATCTGTCCACATGCATTGAAACACGAGGCAAAGTACTCAAAAGCACCTCTGTGTGTCTTCAGGACCACGTTGCCATGACGACACACACATGCAGACTCAACAGGGGAAAACAATACCAGCGTTGCTTTAGCAGCTGGTAATAATGGCTCTGAATTAGCTAAGAGTTTAAACAGTATGCAGTTACCTAATTCATTATCTCTTATGCGCTAATTATTTAATGTGCTTCAAAAGGACATGAATATCTCCTTCATCAGTGACCGGTCCACCCAGGATGTGACCTTACGATGCAGCCATCGTGGTGGAGGGAAACAAATGAGCATTCTGCGTTAAATGTGTTCATACTGTTTGAGATAATGACTGTCGGCAGTGTAAACATCTTTGTCAAATGGATGTGTGATCTGCAGACTGGGGGCCATTGAGAGTTTGATTTGACACATTAGGCACTGGTTTTAAATATGCAAAGGCCTCTAACTTCGTTGTGATGGCAGCCTGTGTTTGCTGTGTCCCCCTGTCCCATGGTCATATGGCTAATGGGTTTATTTATTATTTGTGGAGCAATTTAAATTTGTGTTATTTATCTTTTTTTTCAAGATTGAAATGAAGCTCAGCGCAAGTTCTTTCAGGAAGACTGAGGCCGTTTCTCAATCTCGAGGATTCTGGCTTCCAAGCCAATATTTCAAGGATGCTACGTCATCGAGTGCCGCCGAAGGACCGTTCCAATCTCCAGCAGACTTGGAATTCCACCGAGGCCGCGTCCTTGGTTTGGGGGACATTTCGAGGCTGCACATGGGTAGACTTCGCGTCCTTAAAATCCCCACAATGCTTTGCACACGGACCAATTTCAAAAAAACAAACACATGAAAAAGCTAAGAAAAAATCTATTGAATACAATATATTTGTAGCAACTTCATTTATAAATGGTTGTCAACTTAAAAACGTGTGTTCACAATGACGGTAATTAAATACATACAACTTAAAATCCCTTTTAAATCATGCGGTAAAACTCGTCGGAACAACTTAATCTTTTGAGTAATCAACTTCAACACTTGTGTTTATGCTACCAATTATTAAGGAAGTGGTAATTAAACACACCTCTGACTGTAGAGGAAAAGCCTTCTCCCCTAACTCAAATAACTTTGTTGCTTTACGACAATTTCATTAGAAGTTGTCTTAACTCAATAAACATCGATACAAACTGTTGCGTTGATTTCCTTTGTTGAGCCAAGGCATGTGTTTTTAGCGTGTAATCAGCTGCATGGTGGGAATAATGACACTCTGATGTATCTGTGGCGCCTCTGAGGGCCCGTTTGGTTAGAAGTTAATGGTGCGTGGCCCCTGTGGATTCTCACCCTGAGGGCATGTTAGCTCAGTGAGCGAGCTCCAAATGTGCAGCACTGCCTGTGTTTTTGGGTTAACGTTTGCGTGCATGCAGGGAGTCTTTGGCCTTGTGTGCATGCAAGTGTGTGAGTTTTAATATCCCAGAGTGGAGGAAATAAAGCTCTCTGAGATGGAGACACACACACACACACACACACACACACACACACACACACACACACACACACACACACACACACACACACCAAAACCACCCAAATGTTTCCTCCCTGCCTTCCTCCTCTCTGAAGACGCTGTCAGGACGATTCATCTTGAGGAATCTCTTTAGCTCACCACTGACCTGCATCCTGAGATGTTTGCAGCTCTGTGATTAGACCGTCTTCAAAAATGAATCCACTAAAAAAACTCTAAATCTTGCCCAGTATCTGTGTCTAATACACTGGTGACCCCGACGGCGTCTTGAGAAGTTTCCGAGACGGACCCGAACACGGCAAAGGAAACTCAGGTTTCTTTCTCGAAATGCCGGGGATTTTTGGAACGTCCGTGGGTGCCACCGGCACGGAGACTGAGGCTCGGTGTGCGCCCCGCGGAATGGCTGGGGACGTTGCTCGCCATTCCTACTTCTTACATGTTGAACTCAAATACCTGTACTTTCTACTTCTCACATGTTGAACTCAAATACCTGTACTTTCTACTTCTTACATGTTGAACCCAAATACCTGTACTTTCTACTTCTTACATGTTGAACTCAAATACCTGTACTTTCTACTTCTTACATGTTGAACCCAAATACCTGTACTTTCTACTTCTCACATGTTGAACTCAAATACCTGTACTTTCTACTTCTTACATGTTGAACCCAAATACCTGTACTTTCTACTTCTTACATGTTGAACACAAATACCTGTACTTTATACTTCTTACATGTTGAACTCAAATACCTGTACTTTCTACTTCTTACATGTTGAACCCAAATACCTGTACTTTCTACTTCTTACATGTTGAACACAAATACCTGTACTTTCTACTTCTCACATGTTGAACTCAAATACCTGTACTTTCTACTTCTTACATGTTGAACTCAAATACCTGTACTTTCTACTTCTTACATGTTGAAACAAAATACCTGTACTTTCTACTTCTTACATGTTGAACCCAAATACCTGTACTTTCTACTTCTTACATGTTGAACTCAAATACCTGTACTTTCTACTTCTTACATGTTGAAACAAAATACCTGTACTTTCTACTTCTTACATGTTGAACCCAAATACCTGTACTTTCTACTTCTTACATGTTCAACTCAAATACCTGTACTTTCTACTTCTTACATGTTGAACACAAATACCTGTACTTTCTACTTCTTACATGTTGAACTCAAATACCTGTACTTTCTACTTCTTACATGTTGAACCCAAATACTTGTACTTTCTACTTCTTACATGTTGAACCCAAATACCTGTACTTTCTACTTCTTACATGTTGAACTCAAATACCTGTACTTTCTACTTCTTACATGTTGAAACAAAATACCTGTACTTTCTACTTCTTACATGTAAGGTTTCAGCGTTAGAGTCTGTGAGCTTATTGTTTTTGTGTTTATTATTGTGGCCTTGCATGTTATTTTGTTATTGACTCTACCCTCTCTTTTCAGGTGTCTACACTTCATGTCGTTGTGTGTCACCTGCCAGCGTGTGTGTCTCATGTGCTCATCATCACCAGCCCCGCCCCTGATTGTTTTCACCTGTGCCCCATTAACCGTTGTGTGTATTTATAGCCCTGCTCTCCTTTTGTCTATTGTCGGTTCGTCTTGTCTCCACGTCGAGCCATGTCTGTAACCTTGTATTCTGTTCAAGTCAACCTAGTGGAACCTAGAAATCTGGTTTAGGGTCCTAGTAGAACCTAGCGATCTTTGTTTTTGACTCGTCTTTTATTAATAAAAGATATTTTTTGAAGTCAACGGAATCGTGCATCTGAGTTCTTGTGAGTCCCTCGTGTCAGAACGAACCGACCTAACAAGATGGACTCAGCCGATTCCACCGTGTTCAAGACGGCTTTGCAAGTGCAAGGAACACGCTTGCGTCAGCAGGAGGAGCAGCTGACAACAATGATACAGGGGGTTCAAGACGTAAATGCCCATCAGCACAACTTCCAGGTAACAGTGACAACAGAATTAAATCACCTGGCAGAGAAAATGCGGGACATACTTACGCACCTCGAGGGACGTCCTGCTATTCCTGCGGCAGAGTTTTCCGGTCCCGCAGAGGCCGGGTTTGCCCCTCCGTTGATCCCCGTGCAAGTATCCATGCCATCGTCTTCACTCCGCCTCGCTTCACCGGAGAAGTTCTCCGGGGATTCGGGAAACTGTCGTCCATTCCTGATTCAGTGCGATCTCCACTTCAAACATCAGCCCGCAGCATTTCCCACAGATCAAGCTAAGGTAGCTTTCATAATATCTCACTTGACGGGAAGAGCAGGAGCCTGGGCAACAGCAGAATGGGCCCGAGACTCGCCTGTTTGCCAGTCGTTAAAGCTTTTCATGGACTCAATGAAGAACATTTTTGACCAGACAGCACCTGGGAGAGAGTCAGCGAGAGCCCTGGTAAACATTAAACAACGGCAGAGGAGAGTGGCGGATTACGCGATCGAATTCCGGACCCTGGCAGCTGAGAGCGGATGGAATTCCGCGGCTCTTTTTGATGCGTTTCTGCATAGATTAGCGGATCCCATAAAGGATCAGTTAGCTCCATTAGAGTTGCCTGTAGAGTTGGATTCACTCATCGCCATGGCTATCCGGGTGGACCAACGTCTAGCTGAGAGACGTCGGGAGAGGGGGGAGGAAGCAGCTTCCACTACACTCTTCGGACGGGGGTTACAGAAGGAACACTACGGTTGGCGGAGGAATACCCGGACTTCGTCTCCAGAGCGACCATCGCCCCCTAGCGCCGCGGAGGAATCGATGCAGCTCGGAAGAGCCAAACTCACCCCGGAGGAGCGACAGCGCCGCCTACGGGAGCGGCGGTGTTTCTACTGCGACCAGCAGGGTCATGTTCTGGTAGCCTGTCCAGCAAAAGATCAGGCTCATCAGTGGGAAGAGGGACGCTGGTGAGCCGAATGACTTCTTTCGACCCTTCCTCGAGAAGACTGACTCAGGTACAAATGAAACTGAAGGATAAAACTGTTACTCAGGATGCTTTAATTGACTCTGGGGCTGATGAGAGCTTGTTAGACTGGGAGCTGGCTAAAGAGTTGAACTTAAACATGGTCCTCTTAGATCAGCCATTAGAAGCTAGTGCGTTGGATGGCCGCCTTTTATGTACAGTTACTCATCGCACGGAACCCATAGAAATTGTCATAGATCAGGAGCACCGTGAGCATATTAGCTTTCATTTATTTAACTCAGCTCAACAGCCTCTCATTTTGGGTTACCCTTGGCTTGTTAAACATAACCCTCACATGGACTGGCTTACAGGAAAGGTTAAGGGGTGGGGGAGTGAGTGCTCTCGTTCTTGTTTAGCCTCTCATACAGTTTCGAGTAGACCGCACAGATCTGGGAGCTTTAAACAGGCATCAGATAGGGACAGTGTCACGTCTGCTAAACCATCCGACTTTCCTGACTTATCCAAAGTGCCAAAGTGTTACCTTGACATTAAGGAGGTGTTTAACAAGACACGAGCTACTTCCTTGCCTCCCCATAGACCGTATGATTGCCCTATAGACCTTCTCTCGGGCTCTACTATCCCCAAAGGACGGTTGTATTCTCTTTCTGGTCCTGAAAGGAAGGCCATGGAAGAGTATATCGGATCATCACTCAAAGCTGGCTTGATTCGGACATCATCATCCCCAGCAGCAGCAGGTTTCTTTTTTGTAGGTAAAAAGGACGGTTCATTAAGGCCCTGTATTGATTACAGTCCACTTAATCAGATCACTGTTAAGAACAGATATCCCCTTCCACTCATCTCTACGGCATTCGAACTGTTACAGGGAGACAAGGTATTTACCAAGCTTGACCTAAGGAATGCATATCACCTTGTGCGCATCCGGGAGGGGGATGAGTGGAAGACGGGTTTCAATACACCTACGGGACATTACGAATATTTGGTGATGCCTTTTGGACTTTGTAATGCACCTGCTGTTTTCCAAGCCCTCATTAATGATGTGTTAAGAGATTTCCTGAATGTTTTCTGTTTTGTGTATCTCGATGATATTCTCATCTTTTCTCCAGATGAGAATACTCATGTTAACCATGTTCACCTTGTTCTTCAGAGACTCCTGGCTAACCATTTGTTTGTGAAAGCCGAAAAATGCGAGTTTCATGTGAACTCTGTGGCATTTTTGGGCTTTGTGATTTCCCCTAACAAGGTGGAAATGGACCCAGCTAAGGTCAGTGACGTGGAGAACTGGCCCACGCCAGACTCGAGAAAGAAAGTTCAGCAATTCTTGGGGTTTGCTAACTTTTACAGACGGTTCATACGCAATTTCAGTGCTATTGCCTCTCCTCTCCATGCCCTTACCTCTCCCCATGTTCAGTTTGTGTGGAATCCACAGGCAGAGAAATCTTTCCTGGAACTGAAGAGGAGGTTCACCACAGCTCCCATCCTGACTGTACCTGATCGCCACCGACAGTTTGTGGTGGAAGTGGACGCCTCCAACGACGGCGTTGGAGCTATACTGTCCCAGAGGTCAGCAGGGGACAACAAGCTTCATCCGTGTGCCTACCTCTCCCGTAAGCTATCGTCTGCTGAGAGGAATTACGACGTGGGAAATCGGGAACTGTTGGCTGTGAAGATTGCTTTGGAGGAGTGGCGGCACTGGCTGGAGGGACGGGTCTGGACGGATCATAAAAACCTGCAATACATCAGGAAGGTTAAACGTCTGAACTCTAGGCAGGCCAGATGGTCATTGTTCTTCAACAGATTTAGGTTCACTCTGTCATATCGACCTGGTTCGCAGAATGGTAAGCCTGATGCACTCTCCAGAATGTATGATCCTGAGCCAGTCCCCAAGAGTCCAGATCCCATTCTGCGGCCAGACCGAGTGATAGGGAGTGTGACCTGGCCCATTGAAGCCAAGGTCAAACAGGCTAACGTTGGGAATCCTGTCCCTAGAGGGTGTCCTCAGAATCGCTTGTTTGTGCCAGAGCAACTTCGAGGGCAAGTTGTTCATTGGGCCCATACGTCGGTACTTACCTGTCATCCTGGAAACAAAAGGACCCTTTTCATGGTGAGACACAGATTCTGGTGGCCGGGGATGTGGAAGGATGTTGCAGAATATGTAGCAGCGTGTCCTGTGTGCGCCAGGAACAAAACTTCTCGGCAAGCTGCGGCAGGTCTTCTCCAACCTCTGCCCATTCCCAACAGACCATGGTCTCACATTGCGTTGGATTTCGTGACAGGATTACCAACATCGGCAGGTAATACCACCATACTCACTGTGGTTGATCGTTTTTTCTAAAATGGCACACTTTGTCGCCATGCCCAAGTTACCTAACGCCAAGGAAACAGCAGAGGCCATGTTGTCCCATGTGTTCAGGATCCATGGTTTTCCTAGTGATGTCGTTTCTGACCGAGGCCCACAGTTCGTATCACGCTTTTGGAAGGAGTTTTGTCGCCTAATCCAAGCCACTGTTAGTCTGACCTCCGGATACCACCCACAGTCAAATGGACAAGCAGAGAGGATGAATCAGGATTTGGAGACCTGTTTGAGATGCCTAGCGTCCGAGAAACCCACCACCTGGAGTAAGAGTCTGATTTGGGTGGAGTATGCACACAACACCTTACCCACATCAGCCACTGGTATCTCCCCGTTTCAATGTGTCCATGGGTACCAACCTCCTTTGTTTCCGGAGCTCGAGAAGGAGGTCACGGTACCATCAGCCCATGCTCTGGTTCGACGCTGCCGTCGGGTCTGGGCGGGAGTTCGCCATATGCTGCAGAGGAGTGCCGTTCGCATGAAGGCATTGGCCGACCGGAAACGACGTCCAGCCCCCAAGTACCAGGCCGGACAACGAGTGTGGCTATC
The DNA here is from genome assembly GCA_902827135.1 of Harpagifer antarcticus. Taxonomy (NCBI): domain Eukaryota; kingdom Metazoa; phylum Chordata; class Actinopteri; order Perciformes; family Harpagiferidae; genus Harpagifer; species Harpagifer antarcticus. The sequence continues at coordinate 15,484 of CADEHL010000813.1, forward strand.
CACCAAGGATCTTCCTCTCCATGTCGCCTCCAGGAAGCTGGCTCCCCGGTTCGTTGGTCCCTTTCCCATAGCCAAAGTGATTAACCCTGTTGCTGTCCGTTTATGTCTTCCGAAATCCATCAAGGTCCACCCCACGTTCCATGTCAGCAAGTTAAAACCAGCCAAAGAAAGCAGACTGGTCCCTGCCTCCACGTCCCCTCCACCTCCCCGGATTGTCGACGGGGGTCAAGTGTACACGGTGGACAAAATACTGTCGGAAAGGAAGAGGGGCAGAGGTAGACAGTTCCTGGTCGACTGGGTGGGGTATGGATTAGAGGAGAGGTGTTGGATCCCAGGCAGCTTTATTGTGGACAAGACCCTTATATCGGATTTCGATAGAGGTCAGTCTCAGCTTTCAGGGACGTCTGGAGCCGTCCGTAAGAGGGGGGGGGTACTGTAAGGTTTCAGCGTTAGAGTCTGTGAGCTTATTGTTTTTGTGTTTATTATTGTGGCCTTGCATGTTATTTTGTTATTGACTCTACCCTCTCTTTTCAGGTGTCTACACTTCATGTCGTTGTGTGTCACCTGCCAGCGTGTGTGTCTCATGTGCTCATCATCACCAGCCCCGCCCCTGATTGTTTTCACCTGTGCCCCATTAACCGTTGTGTGTATTTATAGCCCTGCTCTCCTTTTGTCTATTGTCGGTTCGTCTTGTCTCCACGTCGAGCCATGTCTGTAACCTTGTATTCTGTTCAAGTCAACCTAGTGGAACCTAGAGATCTGGTTTAGGGTCCTAGTAGAACCTAGCGATCTTTGTTTTTGACTCGTCTTTTATTAATAAAAGATATTTTTTGAAGTCAACGGAATCGTGCATCTGAGTTCTTGTGAGTCCCTCGTGTCATTACATGTTGAACCCAAATACCTGTACTTTCTACTTCTTACATGTTCAACTCAAATACCTGTACTTTCTACTTCTTACATGTTCAACTCAAATACCTGTACTTTCTACTTCTTACATGTTGAACACAAATACCTGTACTTTCTACTTCTTACATGTTGAACCCAAATACCTGTACTTTCTACTTCTTACATGTTGAACCCAAATACCTGTACTTTCTACTTCTTACATGTTGAACTCAAATACCTGTACTTTCTACTTCTTACATGTTGAAACAAAATACCTGTACTTTCTACTTCTTACATGTTGAACCCAAATACCTGTACTTTCTACTTCTTACATGTTCAACTCAAATACCTGTACTTTCTACTTCTTACATGTTGAACCCAAATACCTGTACTTTCTACTTCTTACATGTTGAACCCAAATACCTGTACTTTCTATTTCTTACATGTTGAACCCAAATACCTGTACTTTCTACTTCTTACATGTTGAACTCAAATACCTGTACTTTCTACTTCTTACATGTTGAACTCAAATACCTGTACTTTCTACTTCTTACATGTTGAACTCAAATACCTGTACTTTCTACTTCTTACATGTTGAACCCAAATACCTGTACTTTCTACTTCTCACATGTTGAACCCAAATACCTGTACTTTCTACTTCTTACATGTTGAACCCAAATACCTGTACTTTCTACTTCTTACATGTTGAACCCAAATACCTGTACTTTCTACTTCTTACATGTTGAACTCAAATACCTGTACTTTCTACTTCTTACATGTTGAACCCAAATACCTGTACTTTCTACTTCTTACATGTTGAACCCAAATACCTGTACTTTCTACTTCTTACATGTTGAACTCAAATACCTGTACTTTCTACTTCTTACATGTTGAACTCAAATACCTGTACTTTCTACTTCTTACATGTTGAACACAAATACCTGTACTCTCTACTTCTTACATGTTGAACACAAATACCTGTACTCTCTACTTCTTACATGTTGAACTCAAATACCTGTACTTTCTACTTCTTACATGTTGAACACAAATACCTGTACTCTCTACTTCTTACATGTTGAACTCAAATACCTGTACTTTCTACTTCTCTCATTCTCCAAACAGCTGGTTCCTTTAGTCTGAATGTGTGTTTGATGCGTGATCATTATTCTTTAGAGTCATTGCGTGCCTATTGATTTGAACACGATCCGTGTATCCATCACTTCCTGGTCTTCTCTAAAGAAGAGGGACCAATGGAAACGTTGTCATGTTGCCGTTGTTCAGCATGGAAACATTCATTAGCTAACAATGACATTATTGTTCTATTAATATAAAGGGAGGTCAGGAACTCTTTAAAGCAGCTGCTAGATATGGGCACTTTTCCCATGTGCCCAATCCTCCCATGTGAATCACACCTGGCACACACACGCACACACACACACACACACACACACACACACACACACACACGCACACACACACACACACACGCGCACACACACACACACACACGCACACACAGAACAATTTGACACATGTCCCGCTCTTATGTGCCCATCCCCCCTCATGGATCACACCTGGCACACGCAATACATGTTCAGTGTCTGTTCTTTACTGCAGTGTTTCATGTGTACCAGTACTCTGATACAATATGTACAGTTTGAAAGGGTGTTAAATGAAATTTGGTAATGATTAATAGTTTTTGAGTTAATGTAATAGCAGTTAAAACAGGATTTGACCACGAACACCAAAGTAAGGGGGGGGAACGAAGACAATAGGAGGGGTTGTGTTATAGCAAAAGTGACAAAGCAGATAAAAGGCAAGCAATGAAGAGTAAGCTAAGTTATTAAATATAGATACAAATCACACATTAGTAATATAATACAAATAAATTCACATCCATGGCTAAATAGCAGCTCAGTGAACATATTAAGGCTTTGAGATGCTATCCAAATGGATGTATTGCACATAAGTGATTATTGCATAGTAGATTTATTTATCTAAATAGTTATCACCGCAATAAACCGTATGTCATTTCGTCTTAATAATAATAATAATAATAATAATGCATTTATTTTAGATAGGCGCCTTTCAAGGCTCTCAAGGTCGCCGTACAAACACATAAAAAACAAGATACACAATACATAACACCAGCACAAGAGACGTAAACAAGACAATGCAGTAAATAAATCAATGAAATAAATCAAACAGAGGATGTGTGATGGATAATGATCAGGGTGGATATGCCAGTGTGAAGAGATGTGTTTTGAGACGTGATTTGAAAATGGGGAGAGAGTCAGTGTTGCAGATGTCAGGTAGGAGAGAGTTTCAGAGGCGGGGTGCAGAGCGGCTGAAGGCTCTAGACCCCATGGTGGTTAGACGGGGTGCAGAGCGGCTGAAGGCTCTAGACCCCATGGTGGTTAGGCGGGGTGCAGAGCGGCTGAAGGCACTAGACCCCATGGTGGTTAGACGGGGTGCAGAGCGGCTGAAGGCACTAGACCCCATGGTGGTTAGGCGGGGTGCAGAGCGGCTGAAGGCTCTAGACCCCATGGTGGTTAGATGGGGTGCAGAGCGGCTGAAGCCTCTAGACCCCATGGTGGATAGGCGGGGTGCAGAGCGGCTGAAGGCTCTAGACCCCATGGTGGATAGGCGGGGTGCAGAGCGGCTGAAGGCTCTAGACCCCATGGTGGTTAGACGGGGTGCAGAGCGGCTGAAGGCTCTAGACCCCATGTTGGTCAGGGCAGGTGCAGAGCAGCTGAAGGCTCTAGACACTATGGTGGTTAGGCGGGGTGCAGAGCGGCTGAAGGCTCTAGACACCATGGTGGTTAGGCGGGGTGCAGAGCGGCTGAAGGCACTAGACCCCATGGTGGTTAGGAGGGGTGCAGAGCGGCTGAAGGCTCTAGACCCCATGGTGGTTAGGAGGGGTGCAGAGCGGCTGAAGGCTCTAGACCCCATGGTGGTCAGGGGGGGTACAGAGCGGCTGAAGGCTCTAGACCCCATGGTCGTTAGGCGGGGTGCAGAGCGGCTGTCAGGGCAGGTGCAGAGCAGCTGAAGGCTCTAGACCCCATGGTGGTTAGGAGGGGTGCAGAGCGGCTGAAGGCTCTAGACCCCATGGTGGTTAAACGGAAGGGGGGTGCAGTGAGGTGGAGGGAAGCAGAAGACCTGAGAGTGCGGCTGGGTGTGTTGATGTGCAGGAGGTCGGAGAGGTACAGAGGAGTGAGGTTATGGATGGCCTTAAAGGTGAGGAACAGAATCTTAAAAACTATACGGGATTTGACGGGGAGCCAGGGAAGTTGCTGAATCAAATCAAGTTTTATTAACACATTTATAAACGATTTTTGGTGGAGCCAAAGTGCTGTACATATAATAAAAATAGCCTACAGTAGAGACACTTTACAGCAAATACAACAGCACAGATTGTTCAGAATATCAGTATGAGAAAAAACGACACCCTCTATCCTTAGACCGTCTGTCCTCAGACCCTCTGTCCTTAGACCCTCTGTCCTTAGACCCTTTGTCCTTAGACCCTCAAATCGTATAAGGAAGAACTTCCAGAGAAAACCCACAGTTTAAAGGGAACATGGAGAAACCTCAGGGAGAGCAACAGAGGAGGGATCCCTCTCCCAGGACGGACAGTCGTGCAATAGATGCCGTGTGTAAATCGAAGAGATAATACATTTTACAGCATAGGTAGTCCAAGTGTTAGGAAATGCATGTGTCTGTAATAAGAAGATGAATCCACGAAGATGTCAACTACAATCCTGTGGGAGCCTTCAGGGAGGCAGCAAGACGAGACCCAGGCAGGACCGCAGAGACAGGTTTAGCCACGACCCGAAGTCCACGACTTAATCCAGAACTCAGGATAGAGGATCCAGGACCACAGCAAGAAGATCAGCCTCGACTCCGGATCTGAAGAACAGGAGTGATGTGGTTAATGGAGGGGGGTTCAATGGTAGACAATGCGGGAAGTGACCAGGGTGTGGACAAGAAATGGCGGTGCTCTTAGGGTTAAGGGACGGGCGGAGGCGGTTGATGTTGCGTAGATGGAAATAGTCAGACCGAGTGATATGACTGATATGATATTTGAATGAAAGTGTGCTGTCGAGGACGACACCCAGACTCTTAACCTGAGGGGAGGTAATAATAATGTACAACATTTAGTTTTACATTCTGTTCTTGTACACAGGGCCGCCCCTCCCTACAGGCCAAGCACGCAGGCTGCATGGGGCCCGCCTTGCACAGGGGGCCCCCGCCCAGAGGGCCTCAGCTGCTGTGCGCAGTTCTCCGCTCAGTTCTCCCCCCCCCCCCACGAGAGTGAGAGGTGACAAGGGGAGCACGTCTGTAACCCGACACCATTGCAATGAATCGACATCTGACCAATCACGGCTTTGATACGGCCACTAGTGCAGGCGAAGAGATGCCGGTGAAAAGACAGTTTCAGCAAGAGGGAGAAAAAACAAAACATGAAGAAACTAGAGCATCACTCGAAGGTGGGTTATTGTATGAGTCAAATGTACAACTTGTGAATGTTGTAAAAGTCAAATTGCCAATTGCCATATTAAAGCATCAGCTGCAATTCAGAAGAAGGCAGTCTCTGCATAGCATGTAGGCTAATGGAGATGCAGTTATGTCCAGCATTCTTTATTTACCATTCATTCAAGTATGTGATGCCTTTTATCTGCTAATGTACAGGAGGAAGAGTGATACACTGTCTGTCTAGTTGGCTTTCATAACAGTTAAAGTTTACAGCCTAAAAAACATGGAGCATTTTTTCCCCTTTTATTCATTTTTATGTCAATTTGCACATTTCATGGTGACGCTCAGCCTCTCCCCTTAACTCCTAACGGTCATCGTCATGTCAACCACAACACAGAGAAACACTGAGAGAAATGTGTGTAGTTGTTGATGCTTTGCTGACAGAGGGAACTAGAATACAGATTTAAGAAATATCAGTGTTTGAGCATGTCATAAGCATGTTTTGTCTTGACTACATTACAACTATATTATAATACAATAATATAGTATTTATATTATTGAATTTATTATGATTATTATTATTAGTAGAAGTAGTTTATTTGCATTAATTATATTTTAATCTTTTTGAGGCAAGAATTTGGCAGGAAATGCAGACGTACCTGTAAACGCATACTGAACGACATACATGCACATCTACCATTTACCATTTACCTCACTGCATAAAAAAGTAACTGTTGATAATGATAATAAACAGGAATTATATTTTCAAAGTACTTTGTTTCCAAAAAATTGTACACTCCTGTCGGTTGGGGGGGGGGGGGCTCATCTCACAAGTTGGCCAGGGGCGGCCCTGCTGGCACATATCATATTCTATTGACATGTATATAGACTTCTTGCACTATTTTTTGATTGTATTTTAATGTTGCATTGTTGGAGGAGCTCAGGTCAGAAGAATGTCTTGTCCTTTCTGTAGCTTTGTGCAGAGGACTTTAAAACCTTGATATTTGAAACAGAAATGTGTACATTGCCCTTTAGAGGTGTAATGCACACAGTGAAGTGTGTTCACAGAAACTCCATGTCAAAGACTCAGTGTGTCAGCCTTCTCCCTGAACTCTCACTGTTCTCTCACCTTCTGCATGAAAGCACTTGACGTGACGTCTGTAGTCACCAGAGTGTAAAAGACTACAATTCCCACGCGCCTGTGCTACAGTGACAGAGATGGGCAGAAAGATTCCTTCTAAGTTACCAAGTTATATATAATATATATATAATATAAGCCCTTAACATAGTAAGAAAGCAAGAAAGAAGTTTAATATTTTATTTGAGTTTTGCCTCTTTTGTTTGATTAGTTTTCACTTTTGCAAAAGCCTGTTTTTCTTTGTTTCATGTGTGAAAAGTTTATTATTTTATTTGAGTTTTGCGAAATATGGAAAAGGAAAGAAAA
>CADEHL010000814.1:0-10000 GCA_902827135.1 Harpagifer antarcticus
GGTTAGAAAGACAGACAGACAGAGAGACAGACGGTTAGAAAGACAGACAGAGAGACAGACGGTTAGACAGACAGAGAGACAGACGGTTAGAAAGACAGACAGACGGTTATAAAGACAGACAGAGAGACAGACGGTTAGAAAGACAGACAGAGAGACAGACGGTTAGAAAGACAGACAGACGGTTATAAAGACAGACAGAGAGACAGACGGTTAGAAAGACAGACAGACGGTTAGAAAGACAGACAGACAGAGAGACAGACGGTTAGAAAGACAGACAGAGAGAGAGACAGACGGTTAGAAAGACAGAGAGATAGACAGACGGTTAGAAAGACAGACAGAGAGACAGACGGTTAGAAAGACAGACAGACGGTTAGAAAGACAGACAGACAGAGAGACAGACGGTTAGAAAGACAGACAGAGAGAGAGACAGACGGTTAGAAAGACAGAGAGAGAGACAGACGGTTAGAAAGACAGACAGAGAGACAGACGGTTAGAAAGACAGACAGACGGTTAGAAAGACAGACAGACAGAGAGACAGACGGTTAGAAAGACAGAGAGAGAGACAGACGGTTAGAAAGACAGACAGACAGACAGACGGTTAGAAAGACAGACAGAGAGAGAGACAGACAGACGGTTAGAAAGACAGACAGACGGTTAGAAAGACAGAGAGACAGAGAGAGAGACAGACGGTTAGAAAGACAGACAGACAGAGAGACAGACGGTTAGAAAGACAGACTAACATTTTTCGAGAGGCTTCCGAAGAACCGTGGCCTTAAAGTGCTGAAGTACGCTTGGGTTAAAGGAAGCAGCCCTCGTGGTACGTTTATCTTAAATGTACGAAGTTTCGAAGGCACGCCTTAAACCCAACAGGAAGTCAGTTTGAATAAAGCGTGAGATTTAGTTTTGGGGCGTTCTAAAAACAACCGCATATTTCCAACTTCCCAAATGTCCTTGAACGCAGCCTCGAGGTTTTTTTTTACCCTCCACGAATGATGACGCGTTTACTGTCAGCTGGGAGTTTTCGGCACTGCCTGAACCCCGTCCCACACAGAGCAATGCATTGTGGGAGAGATGACGAGGAGGGCTTAATTGCGCTCCGTGACTTTAAGACCTTTCTTTATTTTTTACAAGGTGATGACAAAAACACAGGAAGTGATTGTGATTGGCCGGAGAAGCATGTCTCTGGAATCAACCAATCACAGGACAATCTCGATTATTACCTGCCGCCACCGCCGGGCATGATGGGAGATTTCCTTTTTTACGATTTTTCTTTTTTTCTTTCCAGCTTGGGCTTTTCTGATTGGCTGTTTTCTTTGTTGACTCATTTACTTCCTGTATTTTAACCCCGCCTACATGTGCTTTGTGACGTCACTGTCCCTCATGCAAGTGTGTGTGTGTTGGACGTCCGTGTGTGTGTGAGTGTGTGAGTGTGTGTGTGTGTGTGTGTGTGAGTGTGTGTCTTTCCGGGTTCATTCAGAGTCATAATCTAAAGTGTGTGTGTGTTGGACGTCCGTCCGTGTGTGTGAGTGTTTGTGTGTGTGTGTGTGTGTGTGTGTGTGTGTGTGTGTCTTTCCGGGTTCATTCAGAGTCATAATCTAAAGTGTGCGTCACGTTATAAATCTGATTTTTCTTGAATCGTCTGTTTAGTTTTTATTATTCGTTGGGCGGTTTGAAGAAGAGGAGGAGGAGGAAGAGGAGGAGGAGGGGGCCCTATCCAATCACAACCTCAGAATCCTTCAGGACTCGATGACATCACGGTCTAGCCCTCCTCCCATTGGCTGAGAGTTTGTTTTCTGTCTGTTGTTGTATCAGGATCAATCTCAGGCTCTACCTGCAGAAACATGGCGGCAATAAACTGTCAGCGAAACAAATCACGAGTCACCGTTTGGTCCTTATTTCTTCATCATGTTTTACTCACCGTTTGGTCCGACACAGTGATCAAATAGTTCAAAGTAAATCATTCAAATAACAGCATAGTTTAACGAGGAAAGCCCTGGGTCTTCTGTTTTAGTTTTAAATGATCATATTTAGTCTTAAATTGGTACGTTGTGTTGCAGAAGGAGGGGGGTTTTTTAGAACCCACCTTGTCTCTGCATGTCTTTTGGCGAAAGGAGCAAAATCATAACAAGGAGGGAAATCATAAAAACACACCAAGATGCCAGGTTAAACAATAATCTGTTTTAATTAAACAAGGTAATAATAGAATGCAATACAATATAATTATAAGAAGTACTTCCTGCTCTTGTTCTCGTGCCGTTGAGATCCTTCGGTCGTTCACAGCCAGAGAAGAGAGATCGAACTTAATGCAAAACTAACTTATATAGCCCAAAACACAAAAGGGGCTGAGTCGAATTCTCCTTCACCCCAGGTCATCTCATTGGGAGATTCAAAAAAGATGGCTTCTCTTAGCGAATCAGCACGTGCCAGCAGAGGGTAATAAACTTTTGTTTCTGAGCTGATAATAAAAAACATCTGGTGTCCGTTATCTCATTCTTCCTGCATAGGTTTTCACCCCCACGCCTTTCTACACATTCCAGAGGCTTAAGTTCTGTTCAACTTATACCCTCTTTACTCATACAAAGATAATCTTTACATTTCTCCTATTTCCAGCTTTTGTTTACACACTGCTATTATTAATACAACGTAATTAAACACACATATATAAAGTAATTAAACACACATATATCATTCAAGATATGTAGACTTCCTGGAGATCTTAAACAGAATATGTTCTCCTTCCCCCATAGGGCAATAAAACCTGTTATTTGGCAGAATTTCTGAAAAACACTCAGTGGGTAATCTTTTCACTCCAAACAGAACTCACAAATAGCCAAAAACCCACCCTTTTGATTATATGTAAAGTGGAAGAAAAAGACTATTGCGCTACTCTACTTTTAAGAAAAAAAGGAACTTTGTTTGAATATATAAAAAACCTCTCTATATTTAAGAGGAAAAATGTACTTTGTTCCTTCAACTATGGACACACAGGAATGTATACAACCACACATATATTAGTGATAACTTGATGCAACACACCTCTTATATGGGTGACCTAAAAATGAATATACCAACAATACGCTGTATCAAACTTTCTGAATCACACAGTTGTAACTTGGAAATGTGTGACTTTCTTTCCCCTTGTTTTCCAATGATGTCTTCTTCTAATTATTATTCTTAAGTTTAAATTAAATATATTTCTGAATCGTAAAATAAACATGTACAAAACCTATATATATATTTATATATGTACGGAGAAGCACATGCTATCAACAGACACACAGCTGAGTCTTATCACACTTCCTGATTCAGCAGCTGTCACTCACACTCACACACACACTCACTCACTCACACACTCACTCACTCACACACACACACACACACACACACACACACAGACAGACAGACAGACAGACAGACAGACAGACAGACAGAGCAGAGTACAGTCAGAGGGTTCCTTCAGTTTCTCTCAGGAGCTACAGGTATTTCCCAGAATGCACATCTTCCTCATCTTCGTCCTCCTCGTTGCTCCGGTAACAGCGGTTCCCGGTTGTCACGGCGGCAGAGATAAGGACCACCGGAGAAAGGAAAACTGCACCGCGGCGGGATTCACCGGAGTACCGACGGGACTCGAACCGGCGACCGAGGTAACACGAGAGGGGAACTCTAACTTCAGTGTGTGAAATGAAACAGTTTTATACACAGAGAAATATAGTCAAAGTTAAAAAGTGGACATTTTGAAAGAGGTTAAACTGTAGAGGAACTTATGGCAAGATACAAAAGTGAAAGAAATGAAAATAATAATATATATATCATTTTTAGATATTACATTTCATTTAGCTGACGCTTTTATCCAAAGCGACTTACAGGGACATTCTCCCGAGTAACTAAGGACTAACTTCCTGGCGGGATTTGAACTCACAACCTTCCGATCTTCAGCCCACCTCACTATCCATTAGAACAGTGGTTCTGAACTGGTCAGGCCTCGGGACCCACTTTTTACTTGGTCAATACATCGCGACCCAACATTTTGAAGCACTCAAATCTCAAAAAATCGTGCTGTAATATAAACGCTTTTCAGCATACAATATTAATTAAAGTGAAGTACAGCATATCTCCCTTATATCCCTTCACAGAACTAAAGCATGCTTTAAAGGTTTCATGAGATGATGGAATCAAAGCTGAACTATATAAAAAGGCACATGCTGGAAACCCAACCCCAGCAGGGGGTCTGGGGGGATCCTCCCCAGGAGACTTTTAGAAATACTAACATAAACTACGCATTCTGGTACACTGAGAAGAACATAAATAAATCTATTACTACCCGACATGTTAATAATATTTGATGCCATTGTTTGTTTTTCACTTTGTTCTGACATCTTGCTGCGAGAAGAGCAAAGAGGAGAGAGTCTGTGAGACTTACTTTAAATTGTGGGTAAGGGGAGATAGCTCCCATTGTTCTGTGACCTGTCAATCATCAGACCGGGGGTCATATTTCATTATGTGTTGATTTCTATCTGGAGTACCCATGGATGTATAAAGAAGAGTTCTAAGGCTAAGTTATTCTCCGTGGGGACTTCCGGAAACAATCTTGATTCCGATTGGCCAGAAGACTCGAAAAAACATCAGCAAAGATATTTTATTGAGAAGATGATCACTACGTGACAGAAGTTTTCAAAACCGTTTATGGTCTCTGGTACTTCCAGTCCAACGCCGACTGCATGCACAGCGTTAGAACATCGGGCCTTCAAAATAAAAGTTTGACTTTTTTCCCAAAAAAAAAAAAAAAATTCCAAATTTTCAATTTCTTTTTCTTCACTGACACATCTGTGACCCACTCGGAACGGGTCCGCGACCCACTTTTGGGTCGCGACCCACCAGTTGAGAACCACTGCATTAGACCACCACTATCCACACCTTACAGATATCCCAAAGCAAATTCCTTGTATGTGTAAACCAGGTTATAAAAGCGCTTCTGATTGTGATAAAGCCTCTACCTTGCTCACCATGTTGTGCTGAATCATCCACACTAAAGAACCCAAAGTGATTGCAGCAGAATAAGCCAGATGCCCCATGTTTTATTACACATCCTGGAGCTAACAGCTGGCTCTCTCTGACGGGCGGGACCACAGCAGGGAAACGCTCTTCCTGTTCCAGAGCGATAAGGCGGCAACACTTTGACAGGAAACTGCTTTCACAGTCTTTCTTCTTCTACTGTTTTTTTTGTAGGTTCTGTTGTTTCCCCAGAACCTATTCTCCAGCCTCTCCTGGTCCTCCTTCCAGATCTTCGAGGAGATCTACGAGATCGACCTCACTGGAAACAAGGTGTCGGATGAATCCGGAATCAATGATATCTCTCATTTATGTACATGTCTCTACTTCCTGTGTGTCCAGGTTCACTGAGGACATTGATATGAATCGATATTTATATCTCTACCTTTAGTCGAATCGCCCGAGTACTGAAATAACTAGGATGCAGAGCATGAAGGAAGCGTGCTAGGAATGTAGGATGCACGTTGTGATTGGAGCCTGTTAGCAGGGAAAACCAATGAGTTAGATTTTAAGAGGAAAATATGAAGTTAGCTCATTAAGAAGATAGGATGCAGAACAAGAAGGTACCTTATTGAGATGTTAGGGTGTAGGACAAGGATCAATACTAATATCTCTTGTTTTAGTCGTCGTACACGTTTAGTATTTACAGTTTCTTGACTTCCCGTGTCTCCAGGTTCCAGAGTTGACCCCCAGCTCCGCTCCGATCCTCCCCAGCCTCAGTGTCCTCCGGCTGGGGTCGAACCGCCTGACCTCCCTCCCTGATGGATCCTTCTCCGCCTGCCCGGCGCTGACTGAACTCTACCTGGAGGGCAACGCCGTGGTTTCTCTGAGCGACAACACCTTCTCCGGACTCAGCAAGCTGGAGGTCAGGCCGACTGCTAGCAAGGGAAGATGCATGCTGAAGGATGTAGAAGGAAGCTTGTTAGGAAGATAGGACATACACCATGAAGGTAGCATCTAAGGAAGTTAGGATACATGCCATGAAGCAAGCTTGTTAGGAAGATAGGACATACACCGTGAAGGTAGCATCTAAGGAAGTTAGGATACATGCCATGAAGCAAGCTTGTTAGGAAGATAGGACATACACCGTGAAGGTAGCATCTAAGGAAGTTAGGATACATGCCATGAAGGAAGCTTGTTAGGAAGATAGGACATACACCGTGAAGGTAGCATCTAAGGAAGTTAGGATACATGCCATGAAGGAAGCTTGTTAGGAAGATAGGACATACACCGTGAAGGTAGCATCTAAGGAAGTTAGGATACATGCCATGAAGCAAGCTTGTTAGGAAGATAGGACATACACCGTGAAGGTAGCATCTAAGGAAGTTAGGATACATGCCATGAAGGAAGCTTGTTAGGAAGATAGGACATACACCGTGAAGGTAGCATCTAAGGAAGTTAGGATACATGCCATGAAGGAAGCTTGTTAGGAAGATAGGACATACACCGTGAAGGTAGCTTCTTAGGAATATAGGATACATGCCGTGAAGGAAGCATGTTAGGAAGCTAGGATACATGCCGTGAAGGAAGCTTGTTAGGAAGATAGGATACATGCTGTGAAGGAAGCATGTTAGGAAGTTAGGATATATGTCTTGGAGATAGCTTGTAAGGAAGTTAGGATGCAAAACATGAAGATAGGTTGTTAGGAAGATAGGACATACACCGTGAAGGTAGCTTCTTAGGACGATAGGACATACACCATGAAGGAAGCATCTAAGGAAGTTAGGATACGTGCCGTGAAGGAAGCATATTAGGAAGTTAAGAATTATTTACCTATACCTTTTGACCTTTAGTTTTCTTACCGAAGAACGCTCAACTTGTCTCTCTTCTAACTCGCACCTTTTAGATCCTGGACTTATCGTCCAATCGTATCCAGGTTCTTCCTCAGCTCATGCTACAACCCCTCGCTGTGATCGAGACCCTGTACATCGAGGACAACAAGGTGGGGAAAGGAACAACAGTCCTTAAATGTCCGTTGTCTTGCCTGTAGTGGGGATCTCAAACCTTTTTACTTCAGGTCCTGACGATGCCTGACGATTGGTTCAACCCGAAGGAGGATGTGCCGTACCTTTTCCTCTCGGCCAATCCCTGGGCCTGCTCCTGTTCCCTCGTTTACCTGCGCAGATACATTGATGAATATGAATTCAGCGTGTACGTGCGGGATGGACCGATCTTCACGACCAACGCTTCGAGCGTGGTGAGAACCGGCCATGGAAAGTCTTTTTGACAGGTTGTTGCCTTAATCCGAATTCAAAATAAAAATCGGACTTATTTCTGCCGTGCGCTTTCTGTTCTCAGGTGTGCGACTCTCCTCCGAGGCATAAGGCAACAGCTGTGTTGAATCTTAGAGAATCTGATCTGTGTCGACCGTATTATTCTTATCCTTATATTGCTGTTCCTACGACTACTGCTTTCCCTACTACACCCCCTTCTTCTCCTTTGACACCGATGTTTGTAAAGACGACTGAATGGTCAGATCACTTGGGGTCCGGGGTCAGAGGTGACGGGCAATTGGGCCCTCAAACCACCCTTCCTACCAGCGGACCCTCGACAGAAGGTCCTGCCAACATTACGCCAACAAACGCCCAAACTGATCCTTTAACTACCGCCAAGACGACCGCCACCACTACGAAGGTAACAACCGCCACCATCTCATTCTAGTTTTGTATTCAAATGAATTTCCTTAGATGTCCTATAAAAGCCATTTCTGTTTGTAACATCCTCAAACTGTTTATAATGCATTTTGAACCCTTTTTTCAAGGCAACAACCACCACAACCATGGCAACAACCACCGCCCCCATGGCAACAACCACCACCCCCATGGCAACAACCACCACCCCCAAGGCAACAACCACCACAACCATGGCAACAACCACCACCCCCATGGTAACAACCACCACCCCCAAGGCAACAACCACCACCCCCAAGGCAACAACCACCACCACCCCCATGGCAACAACCACCACCCCCATGGTAACAACCACCACCCCCAAGGCAACAACCACCACCCCCATGGCAACAACCACCACAACCAAGGCAACAACCACCACAACCAAAGTAACAACCACCACCATCTCATTTTGTATTCTAGTTTTTTCGTATTAAAATGCATTTCCTCAGAAGTCCAAACAGGAAAACAGGAAGTCCTATAAAAGGCCTTCCTGTTTTCACCCCTGAACTTTTTATAATGCACTTTAAATTCATAATTTTTATCTGAGTACCCTTTCTTTTCAAGGCAACAACAACCACCGGCGATGACTCAGTAACCGGTAGATTCCGAGGCGCCGGGGTTTTCTGTTTCTGGCTTTTCGCCGGCTGCTTCCTGCTGTGCTTGGCGTCGGCGGCGGCCATTTTGGCGACCGTGGCGAGGATGGTGTTCTGGTACCGGCGGGTCTACAAGCCAATTAGCGCGGCTCTAACGAGGAGGCGGGAGGTCGTTAGGCTGTTAGCAAGGGAAGGGAGGGATGAGGGGACTGCTGTGTATCGCTCAGTTCTGTACGTCCATAGAGAGGGGGGAGTCGAGGAAGAAAGGGGGGAGACGGAGGGGGTTTACAGGAACACGATGTACCGAGTGATGAGCAAAGAAGAGGAAGTGGGGGGGAGGAAAGTGATGGAGGAGTGTCAGGTATCGGGGGAGGAAAGGGGGAGGAGAATGGGGGAGGAAAGGGGGAGGAGAATGGGGGATTCCAGGAAGCGCTACAGCGTTATTTTGAGGGAGGAGGCGGCGGGGAGGGGGGAGAAGGAGTGGGTGGTGGGGGGGTGGGAGGGGGATGAGGCAAGGAGCAGCTGGGGGGAGTGGCTTACTCATTACTTACCCAGCATGCCCTGGGGTGTGGCCCCGCCTCCTGAGGGAGAGGCTGCTCAGTGATTGGTCAGCTGGATGAACGTCACAACACTTGTCTATAGAGAGAATTACACACATGATGTTTGTCAATTTAAAAGATAATGTTGAAAGTCAAAAAATGTAAATGTGTCGTCAAACTGTGAAGTAACACTTTGTTTGTGTGAAACCGCTCAATGAACTACATCTCCCATGTCGCACCACACACCCAGACGGCCGTCACGTTGGAACATTTCACCTCCTTCTTTCAGAGTGAGGCGGATTCAAAGAGGTGAAGTCTGGGCGCGTTGAGAGCTGTGCACACACACACACACACACACACACACACACACACACACACACACACAAGGGGAGTGAGGCGGTTCCGTGAGAGCCAGCACGCGGGACCGGGACTCTGGGATTTGTAGTCTTTCTAGTTGCGTATTTTTCATAGTCTTATATTTCAACAGTTTTACGACAAACTGACTTTTTTTACACGGAAATGATTGTTTAAGATCGACAAACATCACATGTGTAACTCGTGGCACAATTCAAATGCGATGGAAAGATAACCTTCTCTCTCCTTCGACTTCAATGCAGACGTTTTCCTAGAAATTCCATAAAATGATTAGAAAGTATAGCGCGATATTAGTCTTTCTAAAACTACATGTAAACCACCTTTATGATCATTCGTCTCGACACATTCCCAACGGCCTCGCATAATCACTACTAACCAAATAAATGAATATTAGCTGTGTTTAATTTACATGAATCAATAAAAGCTGTTTATTCGCCTTTAAGTCGCCAGAGAGCCGTTTAATAAATAATACAAAAGTTCTCATTTGTCCTTTCTGTTTGTAAACCCCTAAACTGAATAATATCATTTAAAAGCCATCTCTCATTTTAAATTCATTCATATTTGAAGTCTGGTTTATAATTTGGATAACTGTTGTACCCTTTTTTTACATTTAAATTGTTTATTTTATTGATGTTCTTCAGCTGGTTCAGATCCACGCTGTCGGATTCATTGTCGCTGTGGTTCAGGTTCCAGGTCCGGCAGTGGCGGTTCTAGGGGGGGCCACGGGGGGGCCAGTTACTTTCTGAGGGGGGCCCAATAAATGCAGACGAAA
>CADEHL010000814.1:12500-22500 GCA_902827135.1 Harpagifer antarcticus
AGCATAGAGGAAAACACAGAGAGGAGGTTTACTCTTTCAGCAGAACCAGAAACGTGATCATAATAACACTGTGTACTTTGCTGTTTCCTCCGCTAGGTGGCGGCATTTAGCAGGGGGTTACAAGTCCAATAGAGAACCGCAGTGACGCGTCCTAAAACCCGGATGTAAACTCCTTCCGGTTCCTTCGTCAAAAACGCAATGCAATGTCTCCATAGGGTTTTGGAAAATAGCTCTGAATAAGGTCTGTGGTTGAGACACGTTTAAGAGAGGGGTGTAGTGCCAGGAGATATGGGAGTCGGAGGCGGTGCATCGAAGGTGCAAAAGGGTACTTTAATGAGGAGCTGCACCGGACATGTTGTCGGGTCGCAGCCCGGGTCGACAAGAGAAAGAAGCCAGGAGGGCACACAATATACATAGTTAGGAACACATATGTCCGTCCGGAAACAATACCCCCAACCCGTAGTTCCATGAGTGAATTATGTCCCAGTGGTTAAATAGGTGGTCACTACACAAGCCCCCCCAGAATTCAACCATGGACACTATCCCCGTGTCCGGGAGGAAGCACCACAGGGGCCGAGGAGGGTGGGGCCGGGCCATGGAACGGGCCATCGGAAGGAGGGCGCAGGAGAGGGTAGGGGCCCTAACGAGGGCGAGGGCATCCTCACCGGGGGTGGGAGACGGGCCGGAACGGGGCCGCAGTAGGCGTTGTGGCGAATGATGTCATCACCCGCCAGTCGGTGAAAACCGGGTCGCTGAGCCGCAACGGGCGTGAATAACCCGGTGGTCCCCAGCAGGAAAGAGCGCTGCCCGGCCGCAGGCGAGGGCATAGCGGCGGGCACGAAGTCCTCGGGAAGAAAGAGCCGGGTCCCCGGGGGGCAGGAGCAGCATCCCCGGGAGGAAGGAGCCGTGGACAGGGGAGAGGCCAGACGGGGCGCCGTCCGGAGCCGCCGTCGAGATGAACCGTGAGCCGCGGTAAGAGGAGAGGCCAGGCAGGGTCCCGGAGCGCGCCACCCACGGGCCGATGAAGGCATGGGGACGTCCGAAACCGCCGAGGCGAAGGAAGAGGCCAGACAGGCTCCGGAGCGCGCCACCCACGGGCCGATGGCCGCATGGGCGACGTCCGAAACCGTCGAGGCGAGGGAAGAGGCCAGGCAGGGTCCCGGAGCGCGCCACCCACGGGCCGATGAAGGCATGGGGACGTCCGAAACCGCCGAGGCGAGACGGGGTCCAGGAGTGCACCACCCAGGCGTCGATGAGCGTGAGTGGCGTCTGAAGCCGCCGTCGAGGTGGTGAAACAGGTGAGAGTGTCCACACGAGGTCGACCAGACATGGTCGAACCTCCTCTCAGGCACCAGAAAAAGCTCAAAAAGGGCCGTACTGTCCACGGTCAAAAACAGGTGGGCGAAATAGTGAGAGGATTCACACGAGGCCAACCAGACATGGTCAAACCTCCTCTCAGGCACCAGAAAAAGCTCAAAAAGGTCGATAGCCGTTAGCAGCTAGCCGTTAGCAGCTAGCCGTTAGCTGAGGCCGTTAGCTGGCAGCCATCGGTAGCTGCTAGCCGTCGTTAGCCCCACGTGGATAGCTGCTAGTCGTGGTTAGCTAGCGCAGCTGGGACGTGCAGCCGCACGCCCCGAAGAAACAGCCCCATGAGGTAGCCATGGGGTTGCTGGTCGACCCAGCAGGTCGTGCATCGTCCCCCCGATGCGGGAACGGCGAGCAACGTCTCCAGCCTTCTGCGGAGCACGCACCGAGCCTCAGTCCGCGTGCCGGTGGCAGCCACGGACGTCTCCAAAAAATCCCCGGCATTTCGAGAAAGGAACCTGAGTTCCTTTTGCCGTGTTCGGCTTCGTCCCGGAAACTTCCCCAGACGTGTCAGAGTCACCAGTGTAGTGCCAGGAGATATGGGAGTCGGAGGCGGTGCATCGAAGGTGCAAAAGGGTACTTTAATGAGGAGCTGCACCGGACATGTTGTCGGGTCGCAGCCCGGGTCGACAAGAGAAAGAAGCCAGGAGGGCACACAATATACATAGTTAGGAACACATATGTCCGTCTGGAAACAATACCCCCAACCCGTAGTTCCATGAGTGAATTATGTCCCAGTGGTTAAATAGGTGGTCACTACAGGGGTCACGTTTTGTTCAGCCAGATAATATCCACATGTCTATCCTACGTTTATAATTTTCGAAGCATAAATCTAGTCGCAAGAAGCAAAATGCTAACGTTATGCTATAAAGGAACTACAGCAGGGTCGCTGCTTCAACGTCACGCCAACTTCAGATCCAGATTCAAACACACAGATTGTAAATGGTACAAGTTGAAGTGTTTGTTTGAACAGGAGGCAGGGACTTGCTTTCAAGCAGAACAGGGCAAACTAACTTAGCGGAAGTGTTTACGTGTTCGGTGTAATGACGTAAAACGGCCTGGACAACTTCTGTAGTCCTATTCAGCCACTCGGTAACAACCATCGTTTCTCAGACACGTAAACTCTTCAGAAATCACAGCGGGGTCACCAGCTGATGTATTTAATGTCGTAGAACAAAACGTGATCCGTCTCTTCAGTGAGTCTCAAACTCAGACCTGATTTGGAGATATTTTCCAAAACCCTACGGAGAGATCCCGTTGCTTTTTATCGAAGGAACCGGACGTGGTAAAAATGCTAACTTACTTCCGGGTTTTAGGACGCGTCACTGCGGTTCTCTATGGGCTTTGTGTTGTGTGTGAGCAGGACCACATGAGTGGCTTTATTTTAACTTTAAAGTACATCATTTATTAAATATAGGAATATATATTTTGAACATGGGAAGAAAAGACAACTCTTGAGAGTGACATTTTTGTAAAATAATGTGGAAAGTGGAAAGTTTAGTAAAACATATGGTAACAATAATAATGACGATTTGAAAAGTATAAATGATGGAGATTTAAAACATGTTTTAATGAAAGAAGGACACCATCTTTGGGAATTGAGGAAATGTATTTTTATGGAACAATTCAGTAAAATAATATTAATAACAACATGTAGTTATATCATATATTTTAAGGTTAAAACACATTTCTGGGAAATATTTACTGACATCATTTAAAAGTTATTAAAGATTGGGATATTTATTTATTATATCTAAACAAGTCGTATTTATTTGCACTTATTTAAATGTTTTATTATTTCTCCCAAATCAAATTTCTCCATTTTGCACAAAACCCTTCAAATAATGTGGTATTCTTCTTCAGTGGTATTTGTTCATTTCCCACGTTATTAATTAAACGCTTCATTCACTGTTTCTGTTTCAGGCTGACGGCCAATCAGCTGCTCACACACACACACACACACACACACACACACACACACACACACACAGAGACACACACACACACACACACAGAGACACACACACACACACACAGAGACACACACACACACACACACAGAGACACACACACACACACACACACACAGAGACACACACACACACACACAAACACACACACAGAGACACACACACACACACACACACACACACACAGAGACACACACACGCACACACACACACACACACTCACACACAGAGACACACACACACACTCACACCCTCACACTCTCCCCCCCGCCGACACCTCCCTGTCGTTTCGATCGACGCTCCGTATCCGTTCATAACCTCCGCCATTATTCATCCTCCCCCTCCTCTTCCTCCCCCTCCTCTTCCTCCCCCTCCTCTTCCTCCACCCCCCCCCCCCCTTTCTTCCCATGGTGCCGCTGTCTCTCGCCCTGCAGGGTTTCTCTCTCTCTCTCTCGCCTCGACCTCGCTCATTTAACTCCCCTCTCTCTCTCCTGGTGATTATCCTCCTCTTCCTCCTCCTCCTCCTCCTCCTCCTCTTCCTCACCTCCCTCACCCCCCCCCCCCCCCCCCCCTGTCGTCTCCTTCCCCGCCAGCCATGATCCGTGGCGGGATGATAATTCCCAGACGGTCTTCCTCCTCCTCCTCCTCTTCCTCACCTCCTCCTCTTCCTCTTCCTCGCGGTAAGTGTCCATCTCCTCCCTTTCTGCCCCCTGCTGTGTTGTGTTGATCGCTTGTTATCCAGGGGGGGGGGTTATATTATATATATATTGACTCCCTGCCTCCCCTCCTCAGTGGGGGGTGTGTGTGTGTGTGAGGGTGAGGGTGTGTGTGAGGGTGTGTGTGAGGGTGTGTGTGAGGGTGTGTGTGAGGGTGTGTGTGTTCCCCGCGGCCAGTGACCTTCTGTCGAAGCGCCGCCCCGGTTGACCAGACAGGGTAATTAGTTACGCCTCGAGGGAGTGTGTGTGTGTGTGTGTGTGTGTGTGTGTGTGTGTGTGTGTGAGGAGACACACTTCACACAGGCTGCACACACACACACACACGGATTGCAGAAACACACACTTCGTTCTTAAAGCTGCACGGAATTTGGTTCCTTGCACAAATTCACACATCTGTTTTACAGTCTTGTTCCCACACACACACACACACACACACACACACACACACACACACACACACACACACACAGACTTATTCACAAAAGGACAAAAGAGACGAAAGTCCTGTGACTACATTTGGACTGAAAGCACGTGTCCCCAGAAGTACCCTCTATGAGCATGTGTCCCCAGAAGTACCCTCTATGAGCATGTGTGTGTGCGGAGGTCAGGCTTCGGGCGACTTTTTTGACTTCAGAAAAACTTTCTTCTGGTTTTCTGTTTTTTGTGGCGCGGATTTTCCTTTGTCTGTTTTTAACACAAGAATGCATTCATCATTTGTTTCAGTTTTTCTTCCTCATGGACTCGTGGATTTATTTATGAAAACATTGTATTTTGGCCGCGCGTCATTCCAACAAACCAGAGAAATTAAATAAAGTTAAAAAATCTCCAAGTTTCATCTCGGAAAGTCCAAAGTTTAATTTTGCAACAAAAACGTTTTTTAATTCTTTGAAATAAAAGAAAAAGAATATTGATGTTTAGAAAAAGACAAAATGTGTTGGAGCGCTAGCCAATGGGAGCGTGAGTTTTCCATAGTGATGTCACTATGTTCAGTAGACGTTCTTCTCTCTCTTGATGAAGTTTCTTTCTGTTCACAGAGCTGAGCGTGCTGACCACACCGAACTAACAGAGAGAGAGTGTGTGTGTGTGTGTGAGGTCATGTCCGGCATGACGAGCGGAGTGTGTGTGGAGAGCGATCTCTCCTCCATGCTGCAGAGAAGCTCCGCCCCCTCGCACCACCACCCCAATCACCATGGTTACAGCGGACAGGGACAGGTGAGCTAACACGTTTTCTTCCTGTACTCACGATGTGAATGCAGAAAGCAGCCCTTCCTCTGAGCAGTGCGTAAGAAACGTCTTGATATTCATTCAGAGATTCCACGGGACAATTCCTGAAATGTGAAACAGGGAGGAGTCAGAAATGACAACGACTTTTTCTCCAGGACTTTTAGCCGTACTTTTTACTCCCGATGTAAAACCGTTAGCTTCGTTAGCAAAACGTCACACCCGAGTTCCTTCATGTGAATATCGGTTTACCTGATGGTACGTGCTAGGTTTACCTGATGGTACGTTCCAGGTTTACCTGATGGTACGTTCCAGGTTTACCTGATGGTACGTTCCAGGTTTACCTGATGGTACGTTCCAGGTTTACCTGATGGTACGTTCTAGGTTTACCTGATGGTACGTTCCAGGTTTACCTGATGGTACGTTCCAGGCTTACCTGATGGTACGTTCTAGGTTTACCTGATGGTACGTTCCAGGCTTACCTGATGGTACGTTCCAGGCTTACCTGATGGTACATTCTAGGTTTACCTGATGGTACGTTCCAGATTTACCTGATGGTACGTTCCAGGTTTACCTGATGGTACGTTCCAGGTTTACCTGATGGTACGTTCCAGGTTTACCTGATGGTACGTTCCAGGTTTACCTGATGGTACGTTCTAGGTTTACCTGATGGTACGTTCCAGGTTTACCTGATGGTACGTTCCAGGCTTACCTGATGGTACGTTCTAGGTTTACCTGATGGTACGTTCCAGGCTTACCTGATGGTACGTTCCAGGCTTACCTGATGGTACGTTCCAGGTTTACCTGATGGTACGTTCCAGGTTTACCTGATGGTACATTCCAGGTTTACCTGATGGTACGTTCCAGGCTTACCTGATGGTACGTTCCAGGCTTACCTGATGGTACGTTCCAGGTTTACCTGATGGTACGTTCCAGGCTTACCTGATGGTACGTTCCAGGTTTACCTGATGGTACATTCTAGGTTTACCTGATGGTACGTAAGTTCTAAGTTTACCTGATGGTACGTACGTTCTAAGTTTACCTGATGGTATGTTCCAGGTTTACCTGATGGTACGTACGTTCTAAGTTTACCTGATGGTATGTTCCAGGTTTACCTGATGGTACGTACGTTCTAAGTTTACCTGATGGTACGTTCTAGGTTTACCCGATGGTACGTACGTTCTAGGTTTAACTGATGGTACGTACGTTCTAAGTTTACCTGATGGTACGTACGTTCTAGGTTTAAAATCAAATCAAGTTTTATTTATATAGCACATTTATAAACGATTTTTGGTGGAGCCAAAGTGCTGAACATATAATAAACATAGCCTACAGTGGAGACACTTTACAGCTGATACAACAGATTGTTCAGAATATCAGTATGAGAAAAACGACACCCTCTGTCCTTAGACCCTCTGTCCTCAGACCCTCTGTCCTTAGACCCTCTGTCCTTAGACCCTCTGTCCTCAGACCCTCTGTCCTTAGACCCTCTGTCCTTAGACCCTCTGTCCTTAGACCCTCTGTCCTTAGACCCTCTGTCCTTAGACCCTCTGTCCTCAGACCCTCTGTCCTTAGACCCTCTGTCCTTAGACCCTCTGTCCTTAGACCCTCACATCGTACAAGGAAACACTTCCAGAGAAACCCACAGTTTAAAGGGAACATGGAGAAACCTCAGGGAGAGCAACAGAGGAGGGATCCCTCTCCCAGGACAGACGTGCAATAGATGCCGTGTGTAAATCCAAGAGATAATACATTTCACAGCAGATAGACCGGATGTTAGGAAATGCATGTGTCTGTAATGAGAAGATGAATCCACGAGGATGTCAGCTACAATCCTGAGGAAGCCATCAGGGAAGCAGCATGACGAGACCCAAGGCAGGACCGCAGAGACAGGTTCAGCCACGACCCCAAGTCCACGACTTATTCCAGAACTCATCTGATGGTACGTACGTTCCAGGTTTACCTGATGGTACGTTCTAGGTTTACCTGATGGTACGTTCCAGGCTTACCTGATGGTACGTTCTAGGTTTACCTGATGGTACGTTCTAGGCTTACCTGATGGTACGTTCTAGGTTTACCTGATGATACGTTCTAGGCTTACCTGATGGTACGTTCCAGGTTTACCTGATGGTACGTTCTAGGTTTACCTGATGGTACGTTCCAGGCTTACCTGATGGTACGTTCTAGGTTTACCTGATGGTACGTTCCAGGCTTACCTGATGATACGTTCTAGGTTTACCTGATGGTACGTTCTAGGCTTACCTGATGGTACGTACGTTCCAGGTTTACCTGATGGTACGTTCTAGGTTTACCTGATGGTACGTTCTAGGCTTACCTGATGGTACGTTCGAGGTTTACCTGATGGTACGTTCTAGGTTTACCTGATGGTACGTTCTAGGCTTACCTGATGGTACGTACGTTCCAGGTTTACCTGATGGTACGTTCTAGGTTTACCTGATGGTACGTACGTTCCAGGTTTACCTGATGGTACGTTCTAGGTTTACCTGATGGTACGTTCTAGGCTTACCTGATGGTACGTTCCAGGTTTACCTGATGGTACGTTCCAGGCTTACCTGATGGTACGTTCCAGGTTTACCTGATGGTACGTTCCAGGCTTACCTGATGGTACGTTCCAGGTTTACCTGATGGTACGTTCCAGGCTTACCTGATGGTACGTTCCAGGTTTACCTGATGGTACGTTCCAGGCTTACCTGATGGTACGTACGTTCTAGGTTTACCTGATGGTATGTTCTAGGTTTACCTGATGGTACGTTCTAGGTTTACCTGATGGTACGTTCCAGGCTTACCTGATGGTACGTTCCAGGTTTACCTGATGGTACGTTCCAGGCTTACCTGATGGTACGTTCCAGGTTTACCTGATGGTACGTTCCAGGCTTACCTGATGGTACGTACGTTCTAGGTTTACCTGATGGTACGTTCTAGGTTTACCTGATGGTACGTTCTAGGTTTACCTGATGGTAAGTTCCAGGTTTACCTGATGATACGTACGTTCTAAGTTTAACTGATGGTACGTTCCAGATTTATCTGATGGTACGTTCCAGGTTTACCTGATGATACGTATGTTCTAAGTTTACCTGATGGTACATTCCAGATTTATCTGATGGTACGTTCCAGGCTTACCTGATGGTACGTACGTTCTAAGTTTACCTGATGGTGCGTTCCAGATTTATCTGATGGTACGTACGTTCTAGGTTTATCTGATGGTACGTTCTAGGTTTACCTGATGGTACGTACGTTCTAGGTTTATCTGATGGTACGTTCTAGGTTTATCTGATGGTACGTTCTAGGTTTACCTGATGGTACGTACGTTCTAGGTTTACCTGATGGTACATTCTAGGTTTACCTGATGGTATGTACGTTCCAGGTTTACCTGATGGTACGTTCCAGATTTACCTGATGGTGCGTACGTTCTAGGTTTATCTGATGGTACGTTCTAGGTTTATCTGATGGTACGTTCTAGGTTTACCTGATGGTACGTATGTTCTAGGTTTACCTGATGGTACGTTCCAGGCTTACCTGATGGTACGTACGTTCTAAGTTTACCTGATGGTGCGTTCCAGATTTACCTGATGGTACGTACGTTCTAGGTTTATCTGTTGGTACGTTCTAGGTTTACCTGATGGTACGTACGTTATAGGTTTATCTGATGGTACGTTCTAGGTTTATCTGATGGTACGTTCTAGGTTTACCTGATGGTACGTATGTTCTAGGTTTACCTGATGGTACATTCTAGCTTTACCTGATGGTATGTACGTTCCAGGTTTACCTGATGGTACGTTCCAGATTTACCTGATGGTGCGTACGTTCTAGGTTTATCTGATGGTACGTTCTAGGTTTACCTGATGGTACGTACGTTATAGGTTTATCTGATGGTACGTTCTAGGTTTATCTGATGGTACGTTCTAGGTTTACCTGATGGTACGTATGTTCTAGGTTTACCTGATGGTACATTCTAGCTTTACCTGATGGTATGTACGTTCCAGGTTTACCTGATGGTACGTTCCAGATTTACCTGATGGTGCGTACGTTCCAGGTTTACCTGATGGTACGTTCTAGGTTTATCTGATGGTACGTTCTAGGTTTACCTGATGGTACGTTCCAGGCTTACCTGATGGTACGTTCCAGGTTTACCTGATGGTACGTTCTAGGTTTACCTGATGGTACGTTCTAGGTTTACCTGATGGTACGTTCTAGGTTTACCTGATGGTACGTTCCAGGTTTACCTGATGGAACGTTCCAGGCTTACCTGATGGTACGTTCCAGGTTTACCTGATGGTACGTTCCAGATTTATCTGATGGTACGTTCCAGGTTTACCTGATGATACGTATGTTCTCAGTTTACCTGATGGTACATTCCAGATTTATCTGATGGTACGTTCCAGGCTTACCTGATGGTACGTACGTTCTAAGTTTACCTGATGGTACGTACGTTCTAGGTTTATCTGATGGTACGTTCTAGGTTTATCTGATGGTACGTTCTAGGTTTACCTGATGGTACGTACGTTCTAGGTTTACCTGATGGTACGTACGTTCTAGGTTTACCTGATGGTACATTCTAGGTTTACCTGATGGTATGTACGTTCCAGGTTTACCTGATGGTGCGTACGTTCTAGGTTTATCTGATGGTACGTTCTAGGTTTATCTGATGGTAAGTTCTAGGTTTATCTGATGGTACGTACGTTCTAGGTTTACCTGATGGTACGTTCT
>CADEHL010000814.1:27500-43139 GCA_902827135.1 Harpagifer antarcticus
GAGAGAGACTTAAACCCAATAAGAGAGACTTAAACCCAATAAGAGAGACTTAAACCCAATGAGAGAGACTTAAACCCATTAAAAGAGACTTAAACCCAATGAGAGAGACTTAAACCCAATGAGAGAGACTTAAACCCAATGAGAGAGACTTAAACCCAATAAGAGAGACTTAAACCCATTAAAAGAGACTTAAACCCAGTGAGAGAGACTTAAACCCAATGAGAGAGACTTAAACCCATTGAGAGAGACTTAAACCCAATGAGAGAGACTTAAACCCAATGAGAGAGACTTAAACCCAATGAGAGAGACTTACACCCATTGAGAGAGACTTAAACCCAATAAGAGAGACTTAAACCCAATGAGAGAGACTTAAACCCATTGAGAGAGACTTAAACCCATTGAGAGAGACTTAAACCCAATGAGAGAGACTTAAACCCAATGAGAGAGACTTAAACCCAATAAGAGAGACTTAAACCCATTAAAAGAGACTTAAACCCAATGAGAGAGACTTAAACCCAATAAGAGAGACTTAAACCCATTAAAAGAGACTTAAACCCTATAAGAGAGACTTAAACCCAATAAGAGAGACTTAAACCCATTAAAAGAGACTTAAACCCAATACGAGAGACTTAAACCCATTAAAAGAGACTTAAACCCAATGAGAGAGACTTAAACCCAATGAGAGAGACTTAAACCCAATGAGAGAGACTTAAACCCATTAAAAGAGACTTAAACCCAATAAGAGAGACTTAAACCCAATGAGAGAGACTTAAACCCATTGAGAGAGACTTAAACCCAATGAGAGAGACTTACACCCAATGAGAGAGACTTAAAGCCAATGAGAGAGACTTAAACCCAATGAGAGAGACTTAAACCCAATGAGAGAGACTTAAACCCAATGAGAGAGACTTACACCCAATGAGAGAGACTTAAAGCCAATGAGAGAGACTTAAACCCAACGAGAGAGACTTAAACCCAATGAGAGAGACTTAAACCCAATGAGAGAGACTTAAACCCAATGAGAGAGACTTAAACCCAATGAGAAAGACTTAAACCCAATGAGAGAGACTTAAACCCAGTGAGAGAGACTTAAACCCAATGAGAGAGACTTAAACCCAATGAGAAAGACTTAAACCCAATGAGAAAGACTTAAACCCAATGAGAGAGACTTAAACCCAGTGAGAGAGACCTAAACCCAATGAGAGAGACTTAAACCCAATGAGAGAGACTTAAACCCAGTGAGAGAGACTTAAACCCAATGAGAGAGACTTAAACCCAATGAGAGAGACTTAAACCCAGTGAGAGAGACTTAAACCCAATGAGAGAGACTTAAACCCAATGAGAGAGACTTAAACCCAGTGAGAGAGACTTAAACCCAATGAGAGAGACTTAAACCCAATGAGAGAGACTTAAACCCAATGAGAGAGACTTAAACCCAATGAGAGAGACTTAAACCCAATGAGAGAGACTTAAACCCATTGAGAGAGACTTAAACCCAATGAGAGAGACTTAAACCCATTGAGAGAGACTTAAACCCAATGAGAGAGACTTAAACCCAGTGAGAGAGACTTAAACCCAATGAGAGAGACTTAAACCCAATGAGAGAGACTTAAACCCAGTGAGAGAGACTTAAACCCAATGAGAGAGACTTAAACCCAATGAGAGAGACTTAAACCCAATGAGAGAGACTTAAACCCAGTGAGAGAGACTTAAACCCAATGAGAGAGACTTAAACCCAATGAGAGAGACTTAAACCCATTGAGAGAGACTTAAACCCAGTGAGAGAGACTTAAACCCAGTGAGAGAGACTTAAACCCAGTGAGAGAGACTTAAACCCATTAAAAGAGACTTAAACCCAATGAGAAAGACTTAAACCCAATGAGAGAGACTTAAACCCAGTGAGAGAGACCTAAACCCAATGAGAGAGACTTAAACCCAATGAGAGAGACTTAAACCCAGTGAGAGAGACTTAAACCCAATGAGAGAGACTTAAACCCAATGAGAGAGACTTAAACCCAGTGAGAGAGACTTAAACCCAATGAGAGAGACTTAAACCCAATGAGAGAGACTTAAACCCAGTGAGAGAGACTTAAACCCAATGAGAGAGACTTAAACCCAATGAGAGAGACTTAAACCCAATGAGAGAGACTTAAACCCAATGAGAGAGACTTAAACCCAGTGAGAGAGACTTAAACCCAGTGAGAGAGACTTAAACCCATTGAGAGAGACTTAAACCCAGTGAGAGAGACTTAAACCCAGTGAGAGAGACTTAAACCCAGTGAGAGAGACTTAAACCCAGTGAGAGAGACTTAAACCCAATGAGAGAGACTTAAACCCAGTGAGAGAGACTTAAACCCAGTGAGAGAGACTTAAACCCAGTGAGAGAGACTTAAACCCAATGAGAGAGACTTAAACCCAGTGAGAGAGACTTAAACCCAATGAGAGAGACTTAAACCCAATGAGAGAGACTTAAACCCAATGAGAGAGACTTAAACCCAGTGAGAGAGACTTAAACCCAGTGAACCCACAGTCTAATGGGATGTAATGCCATATGGTCGATTAAGAACCCTTTCAACAAAGCGTCTTGAGGCGGCCAACGCTCTCAAGACTCATAAAGGAAAATGAAACCTTGTTTCCTTTCCTCTGTGATCAAACTGTCTCCTTCCTCCTCCTCCTCTTCCTCCTCCTAGCTAACGTAGCCAAACAGAGAAGATTCAGACCTCACGTGGACCAGGAAGTTAACCCCGAACTGAACCAGGAAGTGATCCAGGACTGTTATTAAGGACTTCTCCTCAGTCGGACTACAACACCAGAAATACAACTGTAGGACTACAACAATAGGACTACAACTACCACACTCAGATGTAACGGACAGTTCTCAGGGCGCAGTCTCACTTCCGGACGGGTTTCTTCGAGCCGAAGACGACTGGATGAACTCCTTGTTGTATTTTTGTATTATGGCGTTGGGAAGTTTGTGGTTTCTGTCGTTATAAAAGTCTCGTACACTTTGTCTCAGCAGGACCTCAAAGGCAGTTCAGAACCAGTTCCTCTGTGTTATTAACAGTTTACATGCAGTGTCGGACCAGAACCTTTCCAACACGTCTGCGGCTCTGAGACCAGAACCCCTCCGTGCCTCGCGACCTTCCTCCTATCTCTCACACACAATTCCCTCTCTCCACTTTGTGAGACGTGAGAGCATGCAGAACATCTCAGGCTGATGCAGGGGGTCCACTGCCCCCCCCCCCCCCCCCGTGCCGCCACAGACGTGTTGGAAATATTCATTTTGATTTATTTATTTATTTGATTTCCGACATGATGAGGAAACGTTCCCTGCCTCTGCGGGAGAAACAGAAACAAGCGCCCCCTCCCCCGGGTGGGGTTACAGGGGGGGATGGGGGGCGTTTGATGTGTGTGTGTGAGAGAGTGTGTGTGTGAGAGTGTGTGTGTGTGAGTGTGTGTGTGTGTGTGAGAGAGAGACTGTGTGTGTCCTCCTCCTGTATTCTGTCTGTCACCTCCTCCTGTGCAGAATTATAATAAAGCGTTTCAAAGAGCAGTGTGTGAGCGTGATACACACACACACACACACTCTCTCACACACACACACATACACACACACAAACACACACACACTCACACTCTGCAGGGTTGTGTCAGGGGATTGCATCATGTGTGAGACGGAGAGCAGGCATGAAAATGAACAATATGTGTGTGTGTGTGTGTGTGTTGTGTCTCTGCCACAAGATGAAAGGTGTGTGTGTGTGTGTTGTGTCTCTGCCACAAGATGAAAGGTGTGTGTGTGTGTGTTGTGTCTCTGCCACAAGATGAAAGGTGTGTGTGTGTGTGTTGTGTCTCTGCCACAAGATGAAAGGTGTGTGTGTGTGTTTCTCTGTGTGTTTGTGTGTGTGTGTGTGTTTCTCTGTGTGTTTGTGTGTGTGTGTTGTGTCTCTGCCACAAGATGAAAGGTGTGTGTGTGTGTGTTTGTGTGTGTGTGTTTCTCTGTGTGTGTGTGTGTGTGTGTGTGTGTTTCTCTGTGTGTGTGTGTGTGTGTGTGTGTGTGTGTTGTGCCTCTGCCACAAGATGAAAGGTGTGTGTGTGTGTGTGTGTGTTTGTGTGTGTGTGTGTGTGTGTGTGTGTGTGTGTGTGTGTTTGTGTGTGTGTGTGTGTGTGTGTGTGTGTGTGTGTGTGTGTGTGTGTGTTTGTGTGTGTGTGTTTGTGTGTGTGTGTGTGTGTGTGTGTGTGTGTTATCAGAGATAGAGAGAAAGGCTGGTTGTCCCTGACGACGGTGATCTGCGTGTTGCCTGGCAACAGCTAACAATGGCACACCCCCAGTGTTCTATAATGTGGGCGTGGCCTAATGAGGGGGGGGGGGGGGGCTCTCTGCTGCTGCTGTGCGTCTGCAGGTAAACACACCTGAGAGGAGATGTTACTATTGAAACTAAATATAACCCAGGTGATGAAGGCGTGTGACACGTGCACATCAAAGCTCTGAGAAACTTTAAATGTCAGTTGGAACACTTTAGGACGTAGCTGGATCACGTGATGATGACGGACTCGTGTGATTGGACCACAAAGCGGTGACTCTTAGCCCCGTGTTGAGTCTCGATGTTTATTTCAATTGTAAAGAAAAGGGAAATGTTCTGGATGAAAAAGGCGTTTTATTTTTTCAGGGAAAACTCGATAACAAACTTGATAATAAAAATAAATCATATTTTGAATAATGTGTCAAGGGAAAATAAGTAGTGTTATTTCGAGAAGATAGTCAGTTTAAGTTATACATGTCTGAGAAAAGAAAAAGTATAATAATTACAGAAAATAAGCTGAAATATTTCACAGAAAATATTAAAATAATTATCTCGAGTTCAGAAAAATAACCTTGATTTAAATTGAATATTTATAGAAAAAGGCGGGAATATATTGAATAACAGACATAACATTTGAATATTCTAGAGATTTTTTAATATTAGTGGTGAGATATGTATTTTTTTGCCATTACACAAATTCAATAAGGGGAAATACACAATGTAATAAAGTGTGTCTGGATCATGGTCTGGATGTGTGCATGTGTGTGTGCGTGGCCATTTAATGGACCGCTGATAGTCTTAATTAGTGTGAGAGTGTGAGTGTGTGAGTCTCCCTGGAGGCTCGTTATCCTCTCAGTCTCCTGTGAAGGACACGAGGAGGAAGAGAAGAAGAAGAGGGCTCCCTCTGCTGGTGAAAGACACGAACTGCACCTCAGAGTTTTTGAAAAAGTCCAAATATTGTTTTAAAAATCGTCAAAGTGTAACATTTCTGATATTAAGAGGAAAACTAAGTTGTAAATTGGAACAAATATCTCAGAGAAAATATACTGTTATATTCTGATACCATCCATCTTCTTCCGCTTATCCGTGGTCGGGTCGCGGGGGTAGCAGTTCCAGCCCCAAACTTCCTTTCCCCTCATCAACCAGCTCTGACTGGGGGGTCCCAAGGCGCTCCCAGGCCAGCGAAGAGATATAATCCCTCCACCTGGTCCTAGGTCTACCCCTTGGTCTCTTCCCAGCTGGACGTGCCTGGAACACCTCCCTAGGGAGGCGCCCAGGTGGCATCCTAACTAGGTGCCCGAACCACCTCAACTGGCTCCTTTCGACGCGAAGGAGGAGCGGCTCAACTCCGAGTCCCTCCCGGATGACCGAACTTCTCACCTTATCCCTAAGGGAGACACCAGCCACCCTGCGGAGAAAACCCATCTCGGCCGCTTGTATCCGCGATCTGGTTCTTTGGGTCCTGACCCATCCTTCAGGACCAGAGGTGAGGGTAGGAACGGCCCGGTAGACAGAGAGCTTTGCCTTCTGGCTCAGCTCCCTTTTCGTCACTACGGTAAAGCGACTGCAGTACCGCTCCCGCTGCTCCGGTTCTCCGGCCCATCTCACGCTCCATTGTTCCCTCACTCGAGAACAAGACCCCGAGATACTTGAACTCCTTCACTTGGGGTTACTTCTGATACAAGTAACACAAATTGTTTAATATTTGAAATAAGTAAAACAAAAATTGAATGAAAAATAAGTTTTAATATCAGAGATGAGTAAAGTTTAATATTCAGATTTAAAAAAAATGCAGTAAAATGTGTTGAAATATTTACATAACAAATGTGACTAAAAGTCTTAATTCAAGTTGAATATTCGTAAACCGTCAGAAATGTCATATCTTCTTAAATCGTCTATTATCTATATTTTAGAGAAGTCGTGATATTTGAGAAAAATATAGAAAAGGGGCGGAATAGAAGTTTATATTTAATAGGAATCACTTTCTGAACAAACCTTTATCGAACACATTCGATTACTCGACCCTTGACTTATTCAACCCCCTGCGGTTTGGCCGTTTCCCTCGACGCGCTGCCGCCGCATCAAGAACAGAGTCAACCAATGAAAGACCTTCAGTGCTCATTTATTAGAAACCTCCAGATACATTTCCACCCTCGATAATCCACGGAGAACGATTGGAGACAAACGACAATTTCTTCACATTTCAAATCAACACATTAACAAAGTTACAAAATCAGCTGTTCATTATTTCAATACATTTCAGGTGTGTGTTCTACGTGGCAGAGTCTGAATGGGCGTCAACGGGTGAGTTTGAGTTCCACTGGTTCTCCACGTGATTGTCCGCCCGAGAGTTTTTTAGATGGGAGTCAATGGGGAGACTATTCTGCGAAAGAGCGTCAGTGGGGAACCTATTGTGGTGGTTTTGAGGCTTTGAGTGGGAGTCAATGGTAGCCTCGGACTGAGAACTGCTTCTTTTACGTGATGTTTGGAAGGTAGCGGCGGTTAAGGCTGTGTGGTTAAAGTGTGAGCTGGAAGGATGTGTGTTAATGGGGGAAAAGGGACTCGTATGATGCAAGTCAACAGGTCCATGAGGCAATGCATCCCCATGATTGACTAACAACGATGCTTTGTTGTTCGTCAGTCCTTTAGAAGTTGTGCTGAAAGAGTGGAAGTCACCGGTAGATTCTGGACTTTTAGGATGCAAGTCAATGGGTGACCACCTGCCACTTGTAGCCGGTGTTAACACTGATCTTGAAAGCCTTTCTGACAATTTCTCTCTCTTACTGGAAGAGTGGAAGTCAGCGGTATATTTGGGAATTTTAAGATGCCCGTCAATGGGTGATAACCTGGGAGCTGTGGTTGGCATGGAGTTATCTCTAGAAGTTGAAAAACTTTCTGGAAAGTTATCTTTCTTAGTGGATGTTTGTAGGTCAACGGTAGATTTGGGACTTATAGGATGCAAGTCAATGGGCGAATAGCTGCTTCTGGGAGCAGTTTTTACCTCCGAGCTAGCTCTAGAGGTTGAAAGACTTTCCAAAAAGTTATGCCTCCAACTTAAAGAGTGGAGGTCAGCGGTATGTTTTGGACTTTTAGGATGCAAGTCAATGGGTGAATAGCTGCTTCTGGGAGCCGTTATTACCTCCGAGCTAGCTCTAGAGTTTGAAAGACTTTCCAAAAAGTGATATCTCTTACTTGAAGAGTGGAGGTCAGCGGTATGTTTTGGACTTTTAGGATGCATGTCAATGGGTGACAACCTGTTGCTTGGAGCTGTTGATGGCGCATATCTACCTCTAAAGTTATCTCTCGTACTGGAAGAGTGGGAGTCAATTGGTGGGAATGCATCGATGGATGAAACAAACACAGGCGGTGATTTGTCGTTACAGAAAACTCCTGAGAAATCTTCTCCACCCCGGCTGGAAGGATGGAGGCCAACGGGTGAAACATGACAGTAATCTGGTCTCAGAGTCTTATTCCTAGAGTCGGCGTTAGCTAGCTTATCATTGGACCATCCTGTCTTGGCCGTGTGGCATTCAAAGGGAGATAAAGAATTCACAGGATGCAAGTCAACGGTTGAAGATGAGGTTTCCTTTGCGGGGGGGATCAAGTTGAAATCCAGATGTGATAAGCAAACAGCACTCGTGGAGCCAGTTTCAGAAGAAGAAGAATGGGAATCAATGGGAGGATTTTGACTCGTGGAATGGACGCTGACTTTAGAAGAATGGGAGTCAATGGCTGAACTAGTGGAGGCCAGCTCTCCTCTCAGAGCCAGAGCGCTCGTGAAATGTTTTTTCAGCGTTGAGAGGGGCGGGATGGCGCGATTACCTTGAGACACGTCAATGGTGGGATTTGAATGGAGGTCAATGGGAGAAATCGGCGACAGGTGTGGACTCCCAGCGTCTTTGTGTTTTAACGGTGGCGGCGTGTTTCTGTTGTACGTCCGAACGGGACTCGCCTGTTTTAAGAGAGGCGGGACTTCCTTTTCTTTTAACCGCTCAAAATAAGTCAACGGGTGGGTGGCGTTACGATACGTCGGCGGGTCGAAGTCCCGATGATCAATATTGTCGTCCCTTAAAAAGCGATTTCTTCTGGAATCACGTGGCTCGAAGTTCAACGGGTTCAATTTAGCCGTATTGATTCCCTGCAGGTCGTTGAGGATCCTCGCTAACAGACAGCTGTCAGAAATCGACTTTCTTTTAAGTGATGAATTTGTGACCTCCGCGTCATCGGATAAATCGGACGTTCTGATTGGCTCCTCGTCCAATGAGGACCCGCCCACTTCAAAGTTTTCCACATCGATGTCACTGTTGATGGCGATTGGATCCAGGATGTCGACGGGAAGATCGCCGATTTCACCGCTCAAAGCCCCGCCCACTCCGGAGGGATGGACCAATGGGAGGGGAGGAAGGTCTGAGAAGTCAACGGTCTGCTGGCTGCTGATTGGACTGCTGCTGCAGCTGCTGTTGTTGTTGTTAGCCTCGTGGCTGCTGTCGCTATCCAGCGTGATGATGACCGGAGAACTAAAGAAACAAAAACAGTTCATAGCATTTTTATTTTGACAGATTATGACGACTCGTATTGATTGTAATGTTTCTGGATATGGATCCAAACCGGGCTGAGCACTAACCCTAGCTCTGCACTTCTCATTCAGAAGGAAAGCAACTCCACACATTGACTCAAGGCACACGTGTTAATAGAAAACCATTCCAGGTGACGACCTCATGAAGCTGTTTGAGGCCCCGGCCGCACGAGGACGATAACGCAAACGAACCGCAATCGTCGAAAAGTATTCAGTCCACACGCAACAGGCACCAGAGACATGTCCGTTCACACGAGACTGCTCGAAAGCGCTGGAGACGCTGTAGTTCATATGCCAGGCCTGTAGTCTGCCACAAAAGCAGCGAAGAAGACTTCCCGCGCATGGTTGCCCTTCTGTTTATTCTCCGCTGTGGCTCTTTCTCTCCCTCCCCGAGGCCAGCGTTTGCTCCCGCAGTAAATCTCTCCATCCACCAGCAGGTGACAAACACCCACCTCTCCGCCTCTTCCAAGGGACGAGGGAACCGTGCGGCAGAGTTTCAGTTTGAGGTCCGTTAAAGTTTAAATCTTCAGGACAAAATTTGAAAAGTGCCGGTCAGAGGTCTTCTTTGTTATTTATTGAGCTTTAAAACAAATGGATAACGACTCGATATAATAATATAAGAATACAAAACGGAGCCTCCCCTTTCCTCCCCCTCTTCTGAGAGCCCAGCAGCTGATCTCTGAGCGGGAGAGGTGGGGGGAGGCGGGGCTATTGCTTCAACGTTATCAGGACATGATCGTATAGGCGTAGACACGGAGCCATTTGCCCCCAGAGCGTTTCATTTGCAGATCAACCCACCTTGAGACCCGTTATCGTTTTCTGCGTTTCCATGTCGGCCTCGTGTGGCCGAACGTCTATCCGATAGAGAACTGTAGCAGATACGACCGCTATGGCCGAACGTCTATCTGATAGTGAACTGTAGCAGATACGACCGCTATCTTCCTCGTGTGGCCGAACGTCTATCTGATAGAGAACTGTAGCAGATACGACCGTTATCGTCCTCGTGTGGCCGAACGTCTATCTGATAGAGAACTGTAGCAGATACGACCGTTATCGTCCTCGTGTGGCCGAACGTCTATCTGATGGTGAACTGTAGCAGATACGACCGTTATCGTTATCGTCCTCGTGTGGCCGAACGTCTATCTGATAGAGAACTGTAGCAGATACGACCGTTATCGTCCTCGTGTGGCCGAACGTCTATCTGATGGTGAACTGTAGCAGATACGACCGTTATCGTTATCGTCCTCGTGTGGCCGAACGTCTATCTGATAGAGAACTGTAGCAGATACGACCGTTATCGTCCTCGTGTGGCCGAACGTCTATCTGATAGAGAACTGTAGCAGATACGACCGTTATCGTCCTCGTGTGGCCGAACGTCTATCTGATGGTGAACTGTAGCAGATACGACCGTTATCGTCCTCGTGTGGCCGAACGTCTATCAGATAGTGAACTGTAGCGGATACGACCGCTATCGTCCTCGTGTGGCCGAACCGTCTATCTAATAGAGAACTGTAGCAGATACGACCGCTATCGTCCTCGTGTGGCCGAACCGTCTATCTAATAGAGAACTGTAGCGGATACGACCGCTATCTTCCTCGTGTGGCCGAACGTCTATCTGATAGAGAACTGTAGCAGATACGACCGCTATGGCCGAACGTCTATCTGATAGTGAACTGTAGCAGATACGACCGTTATCGTCCTCGTGTGGCCGAACGTCTATCTGATAGAGAACTGTAGCAGATACGACCGTTATCGTCCTCGTGTGGCCGAACGTCTATCTGATGGTGAACTGTAGCAGATACGACCGTTATCGTTATCGTCCTCGTGTGGCCGAACGTCTATCTGATAGAGAACTGTAGCAGATACGACCGTTATCGTCCTCGTGTGGCCGAACGTCTATCTGATAGTGAACTGTAGCAGATACGACCGTTATCGTCCTCGTGTGGCCGAACGTCTATCTGATGGTGAACTGTAGCAGATACGACCGTTATCGTCCTCGTGTGGCCGAACGTCTATCAGATAGTGAACTGTAGCGGATACGACCGCTATCGTCCTCGTGTGGCCGAACCGTCTATCTAATAGAGAACTGTAGCAGATACGACCGCTATCGTCCTCGTGTGGCCGAACCGTCTATCTGATAGAGAACTGTAGCAGATACGACCGTTATCGTTATCGTCCTCGTGTGGCCGAACGTCTATCTGATAGAGAACTGTAGCAGATACGACCGTTATCGTCCTCGTGTGGCCGAACGTCTATCTGATAGTGAACTGTAGCGGATACGACCGCTATCGTCCTCGTGTGGCCGAACGTCTATCTGATAGTGAACTGTAGCGGATACGACCGCTATCGTCCTCGTGTGGCCGAACGTCTATCTGATAGAGAACTGTAGCAGATACGACCGCTATCGTCCTCGTGTGGCCGAACGTCTATCTGATAGTGAACTGTAGCGGATACGACCGCTATCGTCCTCGTGTGGCCGAACGTCTATCTGATAGAGAACTGTAGCGGATACGACCGCTATCGCCCTCGTGTGGCCGAACGTCTATCTGATAGAGAACTGTAGCAGATACGACCGCTATCGTCCTCGTGTGGCCGAACGTCTATCTGATAGAGAACTGTAGCAGATACGACCGCTATCGTCCTCGTGTGGCCGAACGTCTATCTGATAGTGAACTGTAGCGGATACGACCGCTATCGTCCTCGTGTGGCCGAACGTCTATCTGATAGTGAACTGTAGCAGATACGACCGTTATCGTCCTCGTGTGGCCGAACGTCTATCTGATAGAGAACTGTAGCAGATACGACCGCTATCGTCCTCGTGTGGCCGAACGTCTATCTGATAGAGAACTGTAGCAGATACGACCGCTATCGTCCTCGTGTGGCCGAACGTCTATCTGATAGTGAACTGTAGCAGATACGACCGCTATCGTCCTCGTGTGGCCGAACGTCTATCTGATAGTGAACTGTAGCAGATACGACCGCTATCGTCCTCGTGTGGCCGAACCGTCTATCTGATAGAGAACTGTAGCAGATACGACCGCTATCGTCCTCGTGTGGCCGAACGTCTATCTGATAGTGAACTGTAGCAGATACGACCGTTATCGTCCTCGTGTGGCCGAACGTCTATCTGATAGAGAACTGTAGCAGATACGACCGCTATCGTCCTCGTGTGGCCGAACGTCTATCTGATAGAGAACTGTAGCAGATACGACCGCTATTGTCCTCGTGTGGCCGAACGTCTATCTGATAGTGAACTGTAGCAGATACGACCGCTATCGTCCTCGTGTGGCCGAACGTCTATCTGATAGAGAGCTGTAGCGTATACGACCGCTATCGTCCTCGTGTGGCCGAACGTCTATCTGATAGTGAACTGTAGCAGATACGACCGCTATCGTCCTCGTGTGGCCGAACGTCTATCTGATAGTGAACTGTAGCGGATACGACCGCTATCGTCCTCGTGTGGCCGAACGTCTATCTGATAGAGAACTGTAGCAGATACGACCGCTATCGTCCTCGTGTGGCCGAACGTCTATCTGATAGTGAACTGTAGCGGATACGACCGCTATCGTCCTCGTGTGGCCGAACGTCTATCTGATAGTGAACTGTAGCAGATACGACCGTTATCGTCCTCGTGTGGCCGAACGTCTATCTGATAGAGAACTGTAGGAGATACGACCGCTATCGTCCTCGTGTGGCCGAACGTCTATCTGATAGAGAACTGTAGCAGATACGACCGCTATCGTCCTCGTGTGGCCGAACGTCTATCTAATAGAGAACTGTAGCAGATACGACCGTTATCGTCCTCGTGTGGCCGAACGTCTATCCGATAGAGAACTGTAGCAGATACGACCGTTATCGTCCTCGTGTGGCCGAACGTCTATCTAATAGAGAACTGTAGCAGATACGACCGTTATCGTCCTCGTGTGGCCGAACGTCTATCCGATAGAGAACTGTAGCAGATACGACCGTTATCGTCCTCGTGTGGCCGAACGTCTATCTAATAGAGAACTGTAGCAGATACGACCGTTATCGTCCTCGTGTGGCCGAACGTCTATCTAATAGAGAACTGTAGCAGATACGACCGTTATCGTCCTCGTGTGGCCGAACGTCTATCCGATAGAGAACTGTAGCAGATACGACCGTTATCGTCCTCGTGTGGCCGAACGTCTATCTAATAGAGAACTGTAGCAGATACGACCGTTATCGTCCTCGTGTGGCCGAACGTCTATCTGATAGAGAACTGTAGCAGATACGACCGTTATCGTCCTCGTGTGGCCGAACGTCTATCTGATAGTGAACTGTAGCAGATACGACCGTTATCGTCCTCGTGTGGCCGAACGTCTATCTGATAGAGAACTGTAGCAGATACGACCGTTATCGTCCTCGTGTGGCCGAACGTCTATCTAATAGAGAACTGTAGCAGATACGACCGTTATCGTCCTCGTGTGGCCGAACGTCTATCCGATAGAGAACTGTAGCAGATACGACCGTTATCGTCCTCGTGTGGCCGAACGTCTATCTGATAGTGAACTGTAGCAGATACGACCGTTATCGTCCTCGTGTGGCCGAACGTCTATCTGATAGAGAACTGTAGGAGATACGACCGCTATCGTCCTCGTGTGGCCGAACGTCTATCTGATAGAGAACTGTAGCAGATACGACCGTTATCGTCCTCGTGTGGCCGAACGTCTATCCGATAGAGAACTGTAGCAGATACGACCGTTATCGTCCTCGTGTGGCCGAACGTCTATCCGATAGAGAACTGTAGCAGATACGACCGCTATCGTCCTCGTGTGGCCGAACGTCTATCTGATAGAGAACTGTAGGAGATACGACCGCTATCGTCCTCGTGTGGCCGAACGTCTATCTGATAGAGAACTGTAGCAGATGACAAGGGTCCTCGTGTGGCCGAACGTCTATCTGATAGAGAACTGTAGCAGATACGACCGTTATCGTCCTCGTGTGGCCGAACGTCTATCTAATAGAGAACTGTAGCAGATACGACCGTTATCGTCCTCGTGTGGCCGAACGTCTATCCGATAGAGAACTGTAGCAGATACGACCGTTATCGTCCTCGTGTGGCCGAACGTCTATCTGATAGTGAACTGTAGCAGATACGACCGTTATCGTCCTCGTGTGGCCGAACGTCTATCTGATAGAGAACTGTAGGAGATACGACCGCTATCGTCCTCGTGTGGCCGAACGTCTATCTGATAGAGAACTGTAGCAGATACGACCGTTATCGTCCTCGTGTGGCCGAACGTCTATCCGATAGAGAACTGTAGCAGATACGACCGTTATCGTCCTCGTGTGGCCGAACGTCTATCCGATAGAGAACTGTAGCAGATACGACCGCTATCGTCCTCGTGTGGCCGAACGTCTTTGACCGAACTTTTGACTGGTACGGTAAATTATATATTTAGTTATATGTTAATGAATCTGTTCGTACCTGCTGTGCTGGGTCTTGCGTTGGCGTTTCCTGCGGCGTTTCCTAGCGGGGGGGTGGGCTGCGTTGGGGGGGATGGTTCCCTCGTAGATGATCTCAACGCTGGGACTGCGATCCTCTCGTCTCCTGCTGAAGGACGACAAACAGATTCTTCAAAATAAAAAAAGATATTTTTCAAAATAAAAAATATATTTTTCAAAATAAAACAACTATTTTTCAAAATAAAACACATTTCTTACATGAAAAGAATATTTGTCTAAATTACAAAAATCTTGTCCTAACTTAAACAATTATTCTACGTCACAAAATAAAACAATTATTTTCCAAATCAGTTTTTTTTTAAATCACTGTATTTTATTTTGAAAATCCCCAAAATGTTGTATTTTGAAAATCCAATTAATTATTATTTTTCTTTTCCTAAGCCCCGCCCCCTCACCTCTCCTTCCTCTCCTCGTCCTCCCGGCTCCTCCTCCGGCGCTCCTTGTCCTCCCGCGGGCGCCATGTCGGATCCTTGTCATCGCGGTCCAGATGGCGGCTTTTGTACTTCCTCTTCCCCCCCGGTTTCTCCCCGTGGCTTTCCATGGGGGAGAAAGAGGAAGAGGAGGATGATGAAGATGACGACGAGCCGTCCCAGTGAGAGTCCGGCGGGCTGGACTCGGCGCTGGACGAGCGGCGGCGCATCATGGCGGGAAAAATAGAACGATTCGGGTTGAATAAAGTCCCGCTCGTCTTCCTCCTCTTCTTCTTCTCTTTCCGGTCTCTCTCTGGGGACGACCACGAGCCGCCATCTTTGTTACAGCCAGGAGATTGAGGAAGAGGAGGAGCGACGGCAGGAAGTTCCTCCTCTTCATCTTCCTTCTTCTCCTCTTCCTCCTTCGTCTTCTCCTCCTCTTCCTCACTATCTGACGTCAGCTGCACCAGCTCCGGCGTCCGTTCTGCGATCGGTTTCTTGTACCCAACGATCAAACACTCCTCTTCCTCTTCTCCCTCGTCATCCTTCCCTGCCGCCTCCTGATTGGCCGGGCTCAGAGAGTAGGAGGGGCCCGGCGTCTCGTCGTCCCACGCCGCCAAACTGAGGCAACTTCCTGTCGGGATTTCATCGTTTCCCGCCTCTTCTTCGTCCATTTCCTCCTCTTCCTCTTCTTCTGAAATGGCGATAACGGACCCGTCGCTGCTGTCGTCGTTTAGCTGCACGATAGCGTCGTCCGGCGGCTCGTAAACCGCCTCAAGATCGTAGCTTTCCAACGCTAACGGCGAGCTTGCGAAGCTAACCATTTCGTGCAGGAAGTGGTTTGTTCGCGCCAAGAGGAATGGGC
>CADEHL010000815.1:0-20000 GCA_902827135.1 Harpagifer antarcticus
CACACACACAACCACACACACACACCCACACACACACACACAACACACACAGCACACACACCCACACACACACACACACACACACACACACACACACACAGCAACACACACACACACCACACTTTTTTAAGATTCATACAATAAGTCTAGACGGAACAGAACAACGATCAGCGAGGGAGAATCAGACGGGGAGATGGAAAAATACTTTCTTCTGATCTCTCCCTGTGTCCTCCACACACACGCACACACACACACACATGCGCACACACACACACACACCAACATCTTCTCACTCACACACACACACACACACATGCGCACACACACACCAACATCTTCTCACTCACACACACACACACACACACACACCAACATCTTCTCACTCACACAGATTCCTCCGACTCTCTAAAGAAATCCACATGTATCAGACACGCCACCATTGTTACTTTAACCTCTCGTTCCCACTGTTTGCAGACAGTTACATGTCAATACACACACACACACACACCCACACACACACGTCCACACACACACACGTCCACACACACACATGTCCACACCACACACACACACACACACACACACAGATAACAGGTGCACTTTCCCTCATGTTAAATAAACTCTCCTCCCTCTCGTTGCAAAACACGTCTGCTTGATCTCATAAAGTGTGGCGTTTGAAACGTAAGACCAAACGGGATCATCAGCCAAATGTCAAATGTCCAGACGCTGCAGTGCATGATGGGAAAAGAAAGCATGAATCAGGAGTCTGACGTTAAATAAAACAGTCATTTGAAGCGTCCTCAGGAGATGAAACATGCTGCAGTAGTTTTCCATGTTGTGAGAAATAAACACATGTTGAGTCACGCACCGAGCGAGCGGTCACAACGCTCGGATCACACACACACACACACACACACACCATGTAGACATCACTTCAGGGGACATTACATTGACTTACATGCATTTCCTGGAGACTTACCCTTAACCATAACCAACACATGCCTAACCCTAACCCTCCCTCTCCTCTGCCCACCAGTCCCAGGGATGATCTGAACTACTCCTCCTCGGTCCATGTACCCCAACACTAACAGACACACACACTCACAACACCCATCCACAGACCCCTAGGCCAGTGCAACCCAATCCCACACCGGAATCCATAACCCTTACTCTAACCCTAACCAAGTATTCACCCTAAAATTAATGATTCCCCTCATGGGGACCTCCAATGTGTCCCCACATGAGTCCCCACATGTGACTGTGTAAACAGATTTAGGTCCCCACAAGTATGTAATGCTAGGCCACACACACACACACACACACACACACACACACACACACACACACACACACACACACACACACACACACCCCTCTGGTTTCTGTGGAAAACCACACTTTAAAAAGAGGAAGCTCTCACGTGAGCGCTCGCCTGGAAAACATGAGGTGAGGATGTTCAGGTTTTATTCATTATTATCGTCCAGATGATGAATCTCACAGACATTATTCATCCTCTCCTTTGACCCCGTTGTGAGGGTAACACATGTGGCTTGGAGGGAATTTAAATGGGATTTATTTTAGTGAAAATGCGTCTAAAAAATGACATTTAAATATTTGGGGAGAAAGGATATTTTTTGATTTCTTAAAATATAAATAACTTTGCCAACGTCTGGTTTAGATGAAGTTATCTTCTTCTGTATTTATGTGTGTTTAAAGGTGGGGTATGTCATTTTGGAGAAAGCTGTTGGATCGCGCTAGAATTTGAAAATACACAACCGGAAGAAATGTGCCACTTCCTCACAGAGCCCCTCCTCCAACACACACTAACACACACATGACCAATGAGGGCAGAGATCAGTGTGTGCCCCGATGGAAGGCTGACAGGCCGGTAGGCCATCCAGTTACTTTAGCCGGCTCAGATGATTGGTCGAGCTTTCTACAGCGCCACGGCTTCAAAGCACTTCAGATATTCATTGCTATCGGGATGTTGAGAGCACTCCATGGAATATAACAACAAGCGTATCTCGAGCCGGTTTCTCAAACTTACCTTTAATGTGTATTGGTAGGTTAACATATGTGGCTTAGAGTTCATTAAAATGTGATTTAAATGCATCAAAAAATACAAAAATGAACATTTAAATAATTTGGGATATTCTGATTTATTTAAATATACATAAACTGTGTCAACGTCTGGTTTATCTAGTAGGATAACGTTGTATTTATATTAGTTTAATTGGTATTTGAATGTCCGTGCCATCTCGTGAAGAAGGCTTGAGAAAAGTTTTAAAAAGTTGGTCAGAAGAATGTTTTGTTCCTGCTGGCCTCGGTAACTTGCAAAGTAATTAAATGAATAC
Organism: Harpagifer antarcticus; assembly: GCA_902827135.1. Taxonomy (NCBI): domain Eukaryota; kingdom Metazoa; phylum Chordata; class Actinopteri; order Perciformes; family Harpagiferidae; genus Harpagifer; species Harpagifer antarcticus. The sequence goes on from CADEHL010000815.1 coordinate 2,355, forward strand.
AAGGTCAACCTTTCTCTGCATGAAGTATCTATCACTAAATACTGTGTTGGCAAAGGAACTAAATATCTATTTGAAATCAGGAAGACCTTCAACACAGTCTGGAGGTTTGTTGTTGTCACGTCCCTCACACGTCTTCAGTGTTTGGAGGACAGATAGATTACAACCCTTCAGGAGAGAATATCAAATGTCCCATTCATCACGGGACACACACTCCGTACCGTGCACACTCCGTACCGTGCACACGCCGTACCGTGCACACTCCGTACCGTGCACACTCCGTACCGTGCAAACGGCTTCATACAATCCTCCGCTGACTTCCCGTCTTTCTGGCGACGGACTAAAGCACGACGCCAGATTCTCTCCGGGTCAAAATACAAATCATGACTCGACATTTCTGCAGCTGGCATGAAACAGCAGAGGAACAATTCTGACCCTGAAGCAGATCCAGCAGTGTGATGCCCCTGTGGGTGCATCAGTAGAGAGGAGGTGGCTGTGGTGATTGGTGTTTGCTGTTTGCATTGATTGCAGTAACTCAGGGCACCTGGGTCTGGTGTCCTGCAGCTATTTAGAGCCTCTCTGCTCCTCTCTGTGCTCTCTCTGCTTTCCCGTACAGGTCCCGGTTTTGTTGAGTATATGTTGTGGTTACTCTATTTGCTTTACTCTGTGCACTTCAACACTCTCACACATACATATTCATACAACCCTCACCCTGCATGTACACTACTGATACCACTGACGTCCACACCTCATGCCTTACTTATTGTTGTACTTCAAATAATTTGGCTAATTTGGATTGTTTCCTGTAAATAAACACATTTTGATAACCGTTGACATGGTGTGTCTCCTCTTTGTTGTGGCCTTTTGAGTCAGGTCATAACAAGCAGTAAGATCACACTGTGCTTCAGAGAAATGCATCCCACAGACACAACAGATCACACAATATGTAGTTCCACTGCTGCAACTACTCCTGCTTTTTAGAGAGGAGAAATATAACAGCTGGATCTTTCATGATCTTTCTATCTTTATCTACGAGCTCGTGTCGTGCCGCTGCTCTAGTCTTCCTACCTCTCCAGTAGCTACAGGCTGTAAGGCAACACTTCACCCACAACATGAGCATTTCACTCATATCAACTTAGCCCTTGAGTTCCTTAAGAAAGCTTTATCTATGTCCACAGATGATTTCATCACCGTGGAGGCTTGCAGAAATGTAAGGTAACACAGGGTGGCTGATTGATTAATGATCATTGAATGGGTTAAGTTTTCTATGGTAGACGCGTGTATACAAGCTGTTACTCTCACTGAGTCCCAAGCTGCCGACAGCAGGCCTGAACACGGCTGCTTTATTTATCCAAAGAATCAGATTTGTGTCGCCTTTGCAACCTTTTAGCCACGTTGAGTCGCACAGTGTATTCTCTCACACAATACCTCCATGATACGTTTACAGAGCGTCTCCCTGAGTCTCCGTCTAGACACAACAAGCATCCGTCCACACTCGCCCGTTTGTCACATTTCATGAGATCCCATGAGACGATAAATAAGGTGCAACAGGGGGAATGGAAACTATGTGAGCGATCCAACAAAAGGCCAGAGCGAGAAGGAATTCAGTCAGAAATCCTCTGCGTGTAATTCCATGTTGTTTAGACAGACTGGCTCTCCGGGTCCTAATTAGTGAGCTGCTTTCACAAATAACTTAATATACACCTTGGCCTTATGACTCGCTGACAGATGCATGCAGAGTGGAAACATTGAACGCACCACCGTGGAGACGAGAGACACGCATGCAACGAATCGGAGGAAATCACTGGGGAGCGAGCTGTGAGGAGACGAGCATTTAGTTTCCATTACAGCTCGAGTTTCAGACGAGTGGAAAGAAAACGTTTATTTCAATAACTGTGTCTGTTTAGGTCTGCAGATTCAACAGTCAATCAGTAGAGCATTTATCGGAGACGTTTCCCTAGAGTCATATTTTAAGTTGAATAGATCTCTGGATCAGATCAGAGTTACGTGAGATCTGGATCGTCTGTTGAAGAAGAAGAAGACATTTAAAAAGTCGAATTTCTTGTACCTTTTCATCACCAAACATATCGTACATGTCTCAGTTTATGAAACAACCCCAAAGCCTGCAGATGAGTTATATCACATTCATCTAGAAACATGCAGGAAGGCTTTGTATCGCAGTATCTTCTGATTTCTAGAGACATACAAAGAGATTTCCCTCTGGATTTGATCCGAGATCTTAAAACATAAAGCCTGAATTGCATATTTAAACATACGTTCTCAGAAAACTTGCAATACAAAAATTATTTATATAAATATCAGTAATCTTTGTAGGAAGTCTCATGGTGATATATTCAAGTTTAAATATTTACCCTATTCACCTGTAACGTCTCTACTTGGCACATAACTGTAGTTAACGGTCTTTAGAGATGTGACACACACACACACACACACACACACACACACACACACACACACACACACACACACACACACACACACACACACACACACACACACACACACACACACACACACACACACACACACACACACACACACACACACACACACACCATTTGTTTCACATTAGCTCGGTCGGTTAGTCGTCTTTGATGTGTGGTGCGGCTCAGGCTTTGTAATAAAAACAATATTCCAGATTACATTTCAGAATTATGTCTCGACTTTCAATCGCACCCCGACCCCCCCCCCCCCCCCCCCCCCCCTCTGATCAGAGTCAGATGGAGAAAGCGTTATCACTGCTTTTAACTCTCTGACCGCAACCATCACACATACACACTATAACGACACTGTGTGTGTGTGTGTGGGAAATATCAAACATATTATGGCTTAATATGGAGCTGAGATCTTTAAAGCAGAAACTGTAATGCAGTGAATACATAGAGGCAGCAGCTGATCATAGCAGACTTACATATTCAAATCACTTATAATGTAATAATCACACATGCCTGCACGAACACAGATGATGACAGAAGAGCTATTGCATTTAATTACCAGCATGAAAACAAGTAAGTGATTATTTCCTGAGTTTAAATGTCTTAACTACAGTTACGGTGAATACTCGATACTGATTGGTCAATTTGGACATTTCAGAGGCTGTTAATACTCGATAACAGACTGTTGCTAAGCAGAACAGACTACGGAGGATTCAGGGGACTATTTGCGGTCATATCAATCCGCAGAAAGTAGTCCGGTCGATTTAACGTCAGCTGTGGACAACTAACATTAGTTTGAAACCTAATTAGTGCTGAACTGTGAAAGGAAGAGAGCTGAAGGGACATCAGAGAAATCAGCAGGAGACAGTAACTCAATGTAAATCTAACGCCTTGATGATTTGAATCAGATATAAAGTAATCCATCAAAACGTGAACGGGCCTGAGCAAGAAGAGTCTGCAGAGAGGCTGGAAAGATAGTGCAGCGATAACGTTTCATTTCATATAAAACAAACATGGAGAACTGGAGTTTAAAGCCTACATTTCATCTTGATTGTTTGTGATCAACACACACAGCAGCAAACACACACACACACACACTGACTACTGATTGCACACCAATTACTGCATCAAGACTATAACTCACAAGCCTCGTTATTATTTCAGATAATAAACACAAAGCATGAATTCATTGGCTGCAGATTACAGAGCAGAGATCGTCTATCGGCTGCTTCTGTCTGTCTGCAGTAGTCACAACACAGGAGTTCAAATACCTCCGAGGTCATTCTGTCTGTGCTTTCTTTTGGGGGAATCACTGCAGAAACACCGCAGCAATTTGCCTCTCGATTAGCGGGACCCGTCGGCACCACGGAGGCTTTTACAGGCGTCAAATTGGGTGCAGTTAAGACTTTCTTTACTGGCCACATTCTTTGCATCACGGAGGGGAAAAAAACCATCAGAGGTGAAGAAGAGAAAAGCTTTCAAGTGACAGATTTAGTGCCGAAGCAGCGAGCACCAAACCCTGATGGAGCTGCGCTGAGTTTACCCCGTCTCCAGGGAAACTGTGTGTGTGTGTGTGTGTGTGTGTGTGTGTGTGTGTGTGTGTGTGTGTGTGTGTGTGTTGGCGTCAGGCTCGTCTGCAGTCTGTCTGCCTGAGGCTGTTAGCACGGAGCAGCAATGTGTTGCAAATGTACTACTGTTGCACCCTAACATATCGTCTGTGTTCACTTCCATGCTGAGTATAATCTTATACAATGAGAGCCATCCCCCCACAACAAAGCCAGCAGACATCAGGCTGCACAACCCAGCTTTAAGCATCTTATATCTGCACGTAGCTTCCTTTGGACGTATTAATATATATTTCTAATGCTCAGAATTATTGAAATGATCCTCGTGTGAATCTGTCTTATCCTGGGTTTCAATCTTATTCCTTTCACCTGACTTCCCTGCGTGGATCAATACAGGATCTTGTGTTACATATATTAAGTAGAATAACTTCAATATGAAACATCGACACTACAGACATGCTAAATGCTAATGCTAACATGCTGGCTATGATGATGTTAAACAGGTATAATGTTAATATATAATGTTTATCTCAGTTCAGCGTGTTGGCATGCAGACATTTGCACACAACAGAACAGCTGACACCTGATTGTTGTTAGTTTTTCTGGTATGTGGTGATACCATAAGATACTGAACTCTGAGGCGTCACATGACCTCCAAACAGTCTGCACTTAAAGTTCAGGGTGGTACAAATTGGCTCACGTCCTCTTAAAAAAAGGAAAGAAAGCTATCTCCGCACGTCCTCCACCTTTCCACTATTTCCCACGAAGACACTGGTGCGAAAAGGCCTCAGGAGGCAACATGTGTCACTAGCAATGCTGGAGGCTCCAAGGACTCTCTGACATGTATTATAAACGCTAGAGAAGAAGTCCTAAAGTGGTCTTTTGCAACCTAGTCACACACACACACACACACACACACACATTTCTCATCTGTGGTCTCTTTCTGACATCTTCCAAGAACATGTGAGTCATGTTTAATATGGTTTTGGACTGTGGCTAATATTCAGAGCAGAACGAATGAAAACACGGCGCAGAGGAATCAATAAAAGCTGATTTTAAAGAACAAAACAAATCCACCTAAAGCCATGTCTTTGGTTTCTATAATTGTGTGAAAGCTTAGTGCTGTAGCTCTGTAAAGCCAGGGTTAACATTTAAAACTCTCATAAGATCCGTATCCAGTTGCTGCAGGACGACATCTGGCTTTCTTCTAAACGCTGTGTTTCCTCTGGTGTTACACACTAACTGGTCCTCTCCTGCCCCCCAGTGGATGATCAGCACCTCCCAGTCTCCTAAAGCCTCTGAACTCCAGCGTCTGCACACTCTTCTTGAACTATTTCTATTTGATTTACAAAACATTCTATTGCACTATTTTATTTGTTCTATGTCCTAGACATGTCGCCGAAACAGCCGAAACAAACTTTGTCTGTAAATAAAGAGTCTTAAATCTGAGCGCTCCAGTAAAGCTTTCCTTCTGTGGTGTTGTACAAGCACTAAATACCAGTGGCGAACCGTGGCCATCACAACTGGACCTTCTGTAGACACACACACACCCCCCCCCCCACACCCGTTGCACTTTTCATTTCAACGTTAAAAATAATCAAACGGCATGAATTGCTTCGTCACATTCGTTCTAGATCCTCTGTCTCGAGCCAGTGAACTAGCGGGCCTTCTAGAGCAGTGGTTCTCAAATGGGGGTACACGGACCCCTAGGGGTACGCTGGAGTACTGCAGGGGGTACGTGAGATTTATTTTATGTTAATGAGAAAATAGATAATTTACCAATTTTAGGAAAAGTAAGGAAGTTTGTGGGTTTGATATTAACAGTTACACATATTTCAAAGTGTAATCACTGCAGGTGCCTCCCTGTCAGAATGACACAGATCCTCAGTGAAGCTCAACAGTGGCGGTTCTAGACCAATTTGACTGGGGGGGGCCACTGGAGGGCCAGTTATTTTCTGAGGGGGGCACAATAACTGCAGGACGAAAAAGAGAACTAGACAGTATGAAGTAATTGCGCATAAGAAAACAATGCAACACAGTTATTGGTATTTGTTTCAGTAACTTATTTATTTCAGATAGATCTTATAGTTATTACTGTTAGCTTCAGCTTAAGTTATAGTGCAATGTTTGCACTAACACATTTAACATTTAAAAAAACCTTTCATTGTTAGGGGGGTCAGAGGTCAGTGTTAGGGGGGCACTGGCCCCCCTGGCCCCCCTAGAACCGCCCCTCTCACTACACTGTAAGTACAACTTATTAAAAAGATCAGTTCAATGCAGCTAATGTCGTCTCTGTGTTATTGCATGTTGTTAAAATTGGCCATGAATTTAGTGATGGATTGTAAACATTTGAAATGTAGCATTTAAGTGTTTCTCAGTTCCTGTTGTTTTAATAACTCTGATGGTGCCGCGCTGTACCTCTCTATATAGTATTTTCCCCCCTAACATATAGTTGTTGCGCTGATCAGGGGAACTTGGCTGAATTCTTTTTTTAAAGGGGACATTATTGAAAAAAGTTTGAGAACCACTGTTCTAGAGCACCTGGCACCGAGGGGAACTCTGGAAGAACACGCCCATTGGCTACAAGTCAATATCTGATTGGTTGATCAAACTGTCAGTCAAACGCTCTCATTCAGAGCAACGGCCAGGGCCTTCGATCAAGGATGCAGAATACCTGGTGAAGGATGTTCTACCCAGAGACCCAGAACACGATCTGATTGGTTGCTTTCTAACACAAACCCACTGAAATGCGTAGAGCATGGTCCGAGAGGAGAAACACATCAACGTGACGCTGTGATATTACAGATCAACACGGATACCATTCTCAGTCATTCATTTCATTTATATAATTAAATCGATTGTGTGTTTGTTTTATCTGAGTGTTCCAGGGTGTTCTCTGAAGACCTTGAAGGCCCTGACGGGTCGCCTCTGCTAAATACTAATATCTATCTTTCATTATTACTTATTAGCCTCTCTTCTACCTGGCTCAACGCCTCCAAACAGGAAGCTCCACCTTTTAACCACTAGATGTCAGCCTTAGCAAATCTATAACACGCCTCCAACATCTTTCAATTACTCTCCGATTAAAAAGGGAAGCAATGCATTCATTTTCTATAGAATAACCACTTTGTGATCACTATGCACCTGCATACACCTACATGTAGTTATGCTGCTTTGATATATGTATTGATGTACAGCACTTTGGTGTTTTTAAATGAGCTATATAAATAAAGTTGGATTGGATAAACACTTAAGTCCGATCACAAACCCAAGTGTTTAGAAAATGCTGCAGACAAACTGTACATCAGATCAAACTAGAGATCACATTTGAGCCGTCCTGCATCGGTTCCAGGAAACGGTTCGGGATACATTTGAAGGGTTCATTCTTTCCTTCTGAAGCCCAGCATGGCGTGGCATCAATGGCGTGGCATCAATTAGGAAATTCATGGACCAAAAACATCGACTCAAGTTGTCAAAGCTCTTTAAAGACGTGTTTTTCTATTGGTGTCTTTTCATTATGAGTCGACTAATCAATTATCAGATCAACGGAGGAATAACTGTAACGAGTAATATTTCCTGCCATTCAGTTTGAAATCTTATTCAAGTGATGCGACATTAGCTCAATTCAAAGATAAGAATACATTTGAGCTGCAGGAATAAATCCACTAAAGTGATTAGTTCATTACAGGGGCGGTTCTAGGGGGGGCCAGGGGGGGCCAGTTCATTAACAAATGAAGCTATCTTTATATCAGATTTATATTCATTACATCTTCATATATTTGAAGTTTAAAGACACGACCTCGACTTTATGGAAGCGTGATGTCCATTTACTATTTCTGACATTTCACACACCAAGCTACTAATCGATTAGTGTAGAAAACAACCAGCAGGTAAATAGATGATTAAAAAACAAGTTAGCTGCATCCTATAAAAACTATGAGTATCTTTGAGAGACCGATCACTCGCTGCAGAGTCATAAGAACATTTGAACTATTGACTGGAATATGAGACGTAACGACTCAAAACACACACTTTTTCAGTCACATTTGGGACATGTTCGCGTTGCAGCAGAAAAGACAAGGCATTGTACAATAAAAAGCCGTCATCGTGTCTCTGCCTCACATCGATGGAGACTCGTGACCTTTCAGATAGAAGGAGACCAGCTAACGAGCTAGCGGAGCAAAGGAAGTGAGCGCTGTGACAGCAGAAAGCTCCGGAGACACTGAAGGACTTTAAGGACTCTAATTGGGCGACGTGTAGGAGGCGAGGGAACAGAAAGAGAGTCGGTGTTATTCTTCAGAGAGGACAGCAGAGATCTGAGAGGAGAAGGAAGTGACTTCAGGTCGAGCTCCATTTGTAGAAAAGCAGACACTTTCTGAGCTTTTAAAAAGAGCTGCAATAAATCTGATTGTAGGAGAAAGACTGCGAAAAGGGCAATAAGTGTTTCATTGCTGCCTTGGACATCTTTCCTTCAATGTTTTTTATTTAATTCAAATTATTTTTTCATATTTCTTTATATTTTTAAGATTTATTTTGATATTGTGTTAAAATTAAGAATATTTCTCGTTATCTTTGAGTTAAATCAGATGTTTTCTCTGCAACTGAAGAAAAAGGACTGATTTTTACTTTGCAAGCAATTTAAAATGCATTTTATGTTAAGTTTGACTCATTTTTGAATATTCCCTCCTGTGTTCATGCATTGCACTTCAATAATGTGTGTGTGTGTGTGTGTGTGTGTGTGTGGCCTAGCATTACTATACTTGTGGGGACCTAAATCTGTTTACATAGTCACGTGTGGGGACTCGCCGCCCTTATGGGGACAAATTGGAGGTCCCCATGAGGGGAATCATTACTTTTAGGGTGAAGACTTGGTTAGGGTTAGGCGTGTGTTGGTTATGGTTAAGGTTAAGGGTAAGGTTAGGGTAAGATTAGGGTTAGGGTAAGGGTTAGGGTTAGGCGTGTGTTGGTTATGGTTAAGGTTAAGGGTAAGGTTAGGGTAAGATTAGGGTTAGGGTTAGGGTTAGGATTAGGCATGTGTTGGTTATGGTTAAGGTTAGGATAAGTCTCCAGGAAATGCATGTAAGTCAATGTAATGTCCCCTGATGTGATGTATACATGGTATGTGTGTGTGTGTGTGTGTGTGTGTGTGTGTGTGTGTGTGTGTGGTGTGTGTGTGTGTGTGTGTGTGTGTGTGTGTGTGTGAGTGAGTGTTCTGTAGATCATTACCCAGCAGCTCCATGGCCTCGTCCTCGTCCTCCATGTCCTCCTCGGCTCCGGGGGGGGGGGGCAGCGTGTCGAAGGAGTCCTGGGACAACATGGCCGCCAGCAGCTTCTTGTGATGCTGCTGCTGCTCCTTCAGACCTTTACTCTTCATGTCCATCTTCACACTGAGGAGGAGGAGGAGGAGGAGGAGGAGGAGGAGGAGGAGGAGGAGGAGGAGGAGGAGGAGGAGGAGGAGGAGGAGGAGGAGGAGGAGAGAGGAAAGACAGTCAGGGCTATGGCTATTTCCTGGAATATGAAGACGTAAAGACTCAAAATGAACCAGAGTTGTATTATTTCCAAATGCTTTTTCATGCACATTTGATTTATTCTCTGTGTTCTACTTGCACCATTGTTTCTTGCATTCATTTATGTGTTTTTATTGTGGTCATTTGCACTATTTGAGGTATTTTTCTTAAGTATATTGAGACGGAGGAGGAGGGCAGAGGCAGGGCTATGGCTATTTCCTGGAATATGAGCCCTGATGACTTAAAATGAACCAGATTTGTATTATTTCTCCACACTTTCTCATGCGTTTTCCTTTATCCCTTTATTCTACTTGCACCATTGTTTCTTGCAGATGTTTTTTTGGGGTCATTTGCACAGTTTTCTTGCACTATTCTATGTCTTTTCCCCAAGTGTATTGTATGTTGCACTGCTGGAGGAGCTTCAGACACTACCCTATTGTGCATGACGATCAAAACCTTTGAATCCTTTCTAAAGTACTTTAAATATGAATCATCATCTATAATAACATGCTTTCAGCTGCTGAGACAACATGTGCATGTGTAATAATAACTGCTGCTATATTAATTACATCCTCTCATCCTAATCCGTCCTGATGGTACGTTTCCCTCCGTGTGCAGACGTGTGATTTAAAACGTGTTGCATTTGGCAGCCGCTGCGAAAAGCACTTTATCTGCAGCGAGGAGAGGAGCAGAGGAATAGTTACGGAGGACATTTGGTTAAAAAAGGAGGCTTTATTAGAAGACAGAGGGATGTGAGGTGTTGCTCCCATGTGTTCGTAGAGGAGAGCCGATAATGAAATACAGACTGGATGGACGGCGTTTAGAGAAGCTCATAAAAAGCCACATATAGACTGTACTTTAAATAAAGATAAGAAAATACAACTAAACAGAAAAAGCCAAAACAGTATTATTGTTTGTGTCCTTGAGCGTTTTTCTGTTAAAATATAAATAGACCTACAACACTATACAATAATAAGTCTGCTTAAATCCAATAATGAACATTAAAGCTCCTTTTCCATTACGTTTGGGTTCCTTTGCATTCATGCCTAAATATGTGATGCAGACTGTACTGTAGCATTTATAAGCACACGGTTAGCAACACGATGCATTATGGGTAATAGTCTTCTGCATCATGAAGTCTCCTGGCTGCTGTTCGATTAAAGGAAATGTACCAAGATGAAGAAATATAATGATCTTCCTCCGTCTCAGGATCAATGAGAGCGGCTGGGAGTCAGAGTTATGATACAGATTCTGCATCACCCTTATATTGGAGGAAGTCATTTCAGACCCCGCAGGCTGAGGAGGTTTCATCTCAGTGGAACGACTTCACTGATCATGCGGCGGCTCAGAGGATGATTGAAACGTCTCATATTCTCTTAGTGGATAATGTTCATAAAGCGTCGTCTCTTAATCTGCTCTCAAGGTTTGATATTCTTTGGGTGTTCCCTCTGCTGCCGTGTGTTTTAGTGCATGTAAAGGGTCTGATCGACGTCCCATTGTGGAGGAAACTTCTGTGTAGCAATGCAGTGGGAGTCACCGACTCATGAAGGGACGAGCAGGAGTTCTGATGTCAAACACTGAGATTTAATACAAGCATCCTCCGGAGAACTTCACATCACAAGTCACGCAGTCAAAGGTTCTGACTGCACGTGGTTTGCCATGTCAATTCTGATCCGCCTCGCATCTTGGTAGACCTTTTAGTTTACAGAGAGTCAAATCCACATATTGGGGATGGGCGTAAACATCTGCAGACACAGGAGATGTCTCTCACATCTGTGGAGCTTAGAACCCCCCCCCTGTGCCCATCCTGTCAGGCCATAAACCCTAGTATCAACATACATTAACACGTTCCTTACGGGAGACTAGAAGCAGGGATGGTCGTAAATGTCAACACACAGAATAAGGTTAAATGTCTAGGAGTAAATGCAGAATTAACACCCATCACACAAATCCTTCATTTGAGGTACAAAGAACCAAAAGATGTTACGATCAGAAATAGGCTTGAAACTGGATAGAAAGTCAATATCAAGTCAGTTTGTGTTGGTGTTTAAAGAACCTCACATATGGCACTGAAAGCTGGGTTAAGGAAGAGTTACTAAACCATTTCCTTGAATATACTTCTACAGAAACATCTGGTTTCCCATGAGCCTGAAAACGTCTCAAAGTTTCTGAGAACTAAACGTAAAGGAATACGCAGTGTACTTCTGCAGTTTCCACTTGCTCTGAGGCTCAGTTTGATCTGATCGAAGAACAACACACATTACCTCAAAGTTCATACAAAAGCACCTTCTGCTGTAAGACAGGGTTTGTTTACATTCTGGACACTTGGCACTATTAGAAGTATGCTAAGCTGTTAGCATGTCCTGTTAGCAATGCATTCATTCATTGTACAGACATCGATTACTGGATAAGATTGAAGGTGAAGAAAACTGAAGACATGTCAGGATTCTGAGGCGAAGTGTGCAGACGCAGGAGCTTCGCTTTTATGACTCAAGTAGATTAATTCAAGATATTCAAGGAAAGCGTAAACATGAAGTTAGCCAGGTGTTAGAGGGGCTTTTTGTCAAGTGGGATTCAGCTGAGAAATGTAATTATGTGATTCTGCTTATTTTAGATTTTGAGGAGTTTCTATAAAAAGCTCAGAGGATATTAAAGTGATTTAAAACCACACACACACACACACACATTCTCAGTTCAACACGAGGTGTATCAATTGTGAGAAATTGGGCCATTTTTTAAATACCAAGCACCAAATGCCTCGAGCGCTGAGAAACGAGGTTAGCTTTCATTTGAAATCGTGGCTGGAGCAGAATGTTTTAATCACGCCTTTGAAATGGGATTATCAGCCGGCAGGAAGTCTGAGAACTTTACTCACACACACACACACACACACACACAAAGCTGATCTCACACATGGACACACACTTTAAACTAATTTCATTCATTTTGATCTTTCTTGTGAAGCACTTTGTGAATTTTATTTCTGTGACAGGTGCTATACTAAATACACTTGACACACACACACACACACACACACACACACCTGCTGAAGACAGAGATATAATTGTAGAAACAGGGAGGCAGAATGAAGAACAGACATCAGAGGGTGAAGGGTGTGAGAGATTAAAAACAATCTCTGATCATACACACACACACACACACTTGTGAGGCTGATCTCTCTCACACTCACACACACACACACACACACACACACACACACACACACACACACACACACTCACTCGTGAGGCTGATCACACACACCTCGCTTTAGGGCTGCTCTCTCTGCTCCAGCACGCTTCAGTCTTCTCTCGAGGGAGGGGGGGCTTCAGCATCTCGGAGGCCAGAGGGTCTGCGTCCTCCTCCTCTCGCCCAACCCACTGCCCCACCACCCGGGGCCGCACCCCCGAGTTATAGCCCCCCACGTTCTGCAGGAGAAGTGATACAAAGGAATGAAAAAATGCAGATTTATACGAAAAAGAGAATACGTTTGAAGGCTTTTTTATCCAGGAGTCTCACATTTTCTTCAACAGCTGAATTCTCTCAAATGTAAGATCTAAAAACAGCACTTTCTTTTACATAAATCATGGAGTGGCTTTTAGGTGATTTGCTGCAGGCTTGTCATCATTAACAAACCACTCTTTATACATTTTGTATGAGTTTTGGATATTATGCTCAAAATGTGACTCTCACTGCTGTTTAACATGCATGATGCAACACTGCAGACCTAATGGACTCAGTGATCATCAACACATACAGTGAGCGCCAACTGTTTAGACCTGACTTCTCATGCAACAATTCAAAAAAGACCCGACCGTCCTCACTCACAGCAACGGCCTACAGACATGAATAAACCAGCGACTGTATTCTCCATGACACAGACAGTCTGTGGTTTGTACTGGTTTCACTTCTGTCTAGATTCTGAACAGATATGAGGAGCTGAGAGCTCTGAGTGCTAACAGCTAACGGCTGATGTTTTCTGGTTGAACGTCAGTGACGGCAGGCTGAGATACTCACCACTGATTGGCTACCGTGAGATTGCGTCACGCGAATATGACGCTCGAGTTGAAGAAATGTAACTCGAGCGTTTGTCGCGGCCCCCTTCAATCGCCTCAATTGCGCCACGGAATTCGCGTCCACCGCTTCATGCTCGCCGTCGGAGCGAATTCGCGTCTGTCCGCGTCTCTGCATTGACTTTACGTGTAATCGCGCCGCCCCCCAAACATCGCGTCCGGTGTGAACGCAGCATTATTCTCTCAAATGTAAGGACTAAACAGAGACTGGTTAACAAGCACAATGCAAGAGCTGCAGCGCTAACCTGACTAAGTGATCAGTTCATCAACACATAGTTAGTGACAACTATTTAGATGATTTCTCACGCAAAGAAAGGCTGCTTGGGGTTTAACCCTAACCCAAGGGTCTTTTATTAAGTCGGTGGAATCATTTCTGCAGCCCGACAACACCTGATCCCAATACTTGTAGATATTTAGCCTTTATTGTTCTAGCCAACATTGCAATTTGGATATAATGTAAACTAATCATGACTCCCATGTTCATCTGATGTTTAACTCTCATGTAAAGAAATGATAACCAGGACTCTGCCCTTCAAAGTCAGAGCACCGTCTGCGTAAACATCCCTCACGCTCACATATTGTGGTCCGTGTGATCAGTATTCCCTCCCCGTCCTTCAGAGAGTCTCCGGGCGAAGAGCCAAGGACGGAGACATGTCCTAATGCCGAGGGCAAAGTGTGAGACACACTCTGAAGCATCTGCAGAGGACACGCTCACTGAGGATCTGTAGTATCATCCAATCAGAGAGCAATCGAGGCATTTTGCAGAAACACAGATTCAAATGTGTTTCAAGAAGTTGTTTCATATCCGTCTCGTAGAACACGAACACAATGGGTTACGTTTCATTTGGTCATTATTTGGTGTGATGAGGGATCAGTGTGAGCGAGAGTTTCTAAAGACGGTACCTGGTCCAGCTCGTCAGAAATGGCGATGCCTGCAGAGAGGAGAAGATGTTTTAAATCACAGAGACATATCTGGTTTCCTCTCAGGATTCACAGTGACCTTTACAGAAAGGTCAACGCTTTATAGTTCCTGCATGAGAAACATCTAGAGGGGTATATATATATATATATATATATATATATATATATATATATAGATTTAGATTTCCAACCCGTCCCTTTAATGTTTAACATTCTGACTCACTGCGGGACAGACTCTCCAGAGCTTTGCCCAGCTTCTTGCTCTCCTGCAGGATGTGGTTCAGCTCGTCAAAGTCCCGGCTCTCCCTCCAGTCCCAGGACGGACACTCGATGGACCGCGGCACTACACACACACACACACACACTATATGAGTGATCTACTGTAAACAACAACAACAGAAAGGCCTTTAAACACTGGACGTGTGACGGAACAATGAAGCTAATATGTCCCGGGCTGTAATTGTGAAAGGTTAAAGTGGATCTGTGTCAAGGTGGGAAGGAACAACAAAGTCTACCTGGATGCAGCCAGAGGTGTGTGTGTGTGTGTGTGTGTGTGTGTGTGTGTGTGTGTGTGTGTGTGTGTGTGTGTGTGTGTGTGTGTGTGTGTGTGTGTGTGTGCTTAAGTAAAACAGGAAGTGACCCACACACTGTAGCGACTTCCTGCCTATAGCTTCTGCATAATTTGTCCTAAACTTCGGACTAATCTGAGGTGCAAACGCTGCATCACGACTGAGTGTAATTTAAGAAAGAGTCGATATGGAAGCAAAGAGCAGGAATGTAGCACAACATGCTCTGCTGATGGATATGAGAGACATGTTGTGGTGATCTATTGCAGACTAACTGAGCTGCTGTGAAGCGTCCCCCAAACAAAAATACATATTTGATTTCTTCCCGCTCTCGTTGTGTATTTTAAGAGTTACAGATTAAATCTCTGCACATTAAAGCGTTACACTCTAGTGATGTAGCACCTCAAGGGTATTGTTAGTGAAGTTAATGATGTGACTTGTAATGCACTTCACTTTGAGGATGTGTGTGTACTGTCTTTTATATTGTCTATATGCTAAAACAATGAATAAAGTGTTTAAAAAACTAAAACAAGGGTAAACAAACAGACCGAGTTATATCAGTGCACCATGGAGCAATAGAACAGGAACAGTGACCCGAAGGATCAGCCACAGTTTACAGCGTTGTTGTTTTCCAATTGAAGTTGCTGTTCGAAGATCAAATGGATTTTGTTAGACACATGTTATCCTCCACACTAGGCCTCTGAACATATACAATTGATGATGAGTTTGGGCCGAAAACAGAAAGCAGCCTCTCCAGTGTTCTTGTACTCTGGTACTTCTAAAAGAGAAATATTGGAGGATCTGAGGGTCCTCGCAGCGATGAAGACTCACGATGAAGACTCAGAGTGGAGGTCAGAGGTCTGTTTGTTGTGTTGCTGACACACTAATGATGAGCAGCAGCGCTTTGATTTCTATCTTTCATGAGCTCTGCACAGCATGCTGGATCTCTGACGGTACACATGTGTAGAATACTAAGAGCTTTATTGAGTAGGTGTAACTGTACTAAGGGTTAAACTCATAACTTTATAACTTAGGGTTTAATGTAATTGTAAAACCATTGGGCCACTGGAAAGACACAAGAGCAACTCAGCAGGGAGCCAGTCTAGATTTCCCTTTGAGGGCCACCAGCTGCAGAGAGGTAACTAACTAGAGGGGCGTGGCCCCACATCTGTGAGAACTCAGCAATCAGGTGTCCAGTTTAGGTAGCACGTTCCTGGAGCGTCAGACTGACGAAGACAATGGAGTCCTGCTGGAGTCACGAGGAGGCAAATCCTACTACCAGCACGTGCACTCCGCTCTGCATCAGCCAAACGACTCGCTGCACCCTCGCTGCGAGGGGGACCCAAGTTCCCATCAGCAGAAACACGTGGGTTTGCTATCCTGGCTCCAAGATGGTGGAATGAGCTCCCCATTGACATCAGGACAGCAGAAAGCTTACACACCTTCCAGACTGAAAACTCATCTCTTTCGACTCCACTTCCAGCCATAGAATTACTAACAAATATTTAAAAATGAAAAACTAAAAACCCTTCTGGGGGAATATAAAGAGAGCTGCACTGTGGCAGCACAGTTTGTCTCTGCCTGCCACAGTCTGAGGGAACCGGACTGAGCAGATACACCAGGTCTCACATCTTATGTATATATATCATATTCTATTTTGTATTATATGAATCTGTATTCTTTGTTCTTAGCAGTTTGTTTATTTGTGTGTATTTTTGTATAGATGTTAGAACGATACATAGCTTTGGCAATACTGTATGTAAATATGGTCATGCTAATAAAGCTTTTGAATTGAATAAAGGACTGGCTCCTCTAAAGCCAGCTGAGTAGCACTTAAATGTGTTGCTCTATGAAACCTGATGTACTTTATGATTCTGTTTTCTTCAAGTTTGTATTTTCTTGGTCGAAGGCACTTACTGTAAGTCTCTCTGGATAAAAGCCTCAGCTAAGTGTAAAGTCAAAGCTCCTCTCGGGTTGTTCTGACACTTCCTGCTCTGACCCGCGTCCTGACTCAAATAGCCTCGGTGTGACGGAGCGCTAAGTTAAATTATTAAAGGTCCGAGCCTCTTTGTCTCATCTTCATCAGAACATCAGAACTGCAGCCAATTCATTACAGAGCTCCAATACAGGTTCTTCATCTTCTGCAGCTCGTCTTCAGAGGAAACAGAGCGGCACTCTGTGAGGAACTCCTCTGCAGGCGGACTGAACACTTTAGATATAATTACATCACATTTCAAATGGAGATTGAACCCAATGGAGCGGGTAATTGGGGTTCAACAGGTAGAGTGTGTGTGTGTGTGTGTGTGTGTGTGTGTGTGTGTGTGTGTGTGTGTGTGTGTGTGTGTGTGTAAAAAGACAAATCAAAACACATGAAGAAACATCTCCAGCAACTTGACGGCACACGCAGCATTTAGAGAACACCCAGCAACTTGAGGAGTGTGTGTGCGTCACTCTTTAGTGTCCCCTGGTCTCCTAGCTGTGTGCCTCACTCTTTAGTGTCCCCTGGTCTCCCAGCTGTGTGCCTCACTCTTTAGTGTCCCCTGGTCTCCCAGCTGTGTGCG
>CADEHL010000816.1:0-22434 GCA_902827135.1 Harpagifer antarcticus
ATTTCCTGAGCTGCAGCCCTTGGATGGCAACAATAACAGAAATGTTTATCGACTTCTTTGCTATTTATTGAATACAGCCATCAAATGCTGAATATGGAAAGAGATAAATAAGGAAATGTCATACGAGCACGATCAGCCATTGAAACCTGGAGTGACTGTAGATTCAAAGAAGGCAGAGGATAAGAGAACACTGTCAAGGAGGACATATTACGCTGATGTTCAGGTGTATATCAGTATGTAGTGTCTCTACTTTAAAGAGTCCTCTCCTGCTGATGTTCAGGTGTATATCAGTATGTAGTGTCTCTACTTTAAAGAGTCCTCTCCTGCTGATGTTCAGGTGTATATCAGTATGTAGTGTCTCTACTTTAAAGAGTCCTCTCCTGCTGATGTTCAGGTGTATATCAGTATGTAGTGTCTCTACTTTAAAGAGTCCTCTCCTGCTGATGTTCAGGTGTATATCAGTATATAGTGTCTCTACTTTAAAGAGTCCTCTCCTGCTGATGTTCAGGTGTATATCAGTATGTAGTGTCTCTACTTTAAAGAGTCCTCTCCTGCTGATGTTCAGGTGTATATCAGTAGTAGTGTCTCTACTTTAAAGAGTCCTCTCCTGCTGATGTTCAGGTGTATATCAGTATGTAGTGTCTCTACTTTAAAGAGTCCTCTCCTGCTGATGTTCAGGTGTATATCAGTATATAGTGTCTCTACTTTAAAGAGTCCTCTCCTGCTGATGTTCAGGTGTATATCAGTAGGTAGTGTCTCTACTTTAAAGAGTCCTCTCCTGCTGATGTTCAGGTGTATATCAGTATGTAGTGTCTCTACTTTAAAGAGTCCTCTCCTGCTGATGTTCAGGTGTATATCAGTATGTAGTGTCTCTACTTTAAAGAGTCCTCTCCTGCTGATGTTCAGGTGTATATCAGTAGGTAGTGTCTCTACTTTAAAGAGTCCTCTCCTGCTGATGTTCAGGTGTGTATCAGTATGTAGTGTCTCTACTTTAAAGAGTCCTCTCCTGCTGATGTTCAGGTGTGTATCAGTATGTAGTGTCTCTACTTTAAAGAGTCCTCTCCTGCTGATTGTTCAGGTGTATATCAGTATGTAGTGTCTCTACTTTAAAGAGTCCTCTCCTGCTGATGTTCAGGTGTGTATCAGTATGTAGTGTCTCTACTTTAAAGAGTCCTCTCCTGCTGATGTTCAGGTGTGTATCAGTATGTAGTATGTAAATATATATTATAATCATGCAGTGTGATGTTTGAGTTAATTGTACTGTATATAAATAGCATTTGGGATTTGTTAAGTAATCCCAGGGCTGCGAGGGACAATTGACCTTTCCAAGCTATGAGTTGATTTTGCAGAGGGGAAAAACACCTTTAAGATGACAAAAAACTCGGAGTCGAGATATATAATAATAAAGAAAGGACATAGGTTTTTCCCAGGTGGCCTTGGTGTGTGGCTGCAACAGATAGACGGATCAAAAATAACACCAAGGTTTTGAGCGGAGGAGTTGCGTGGCGTCCTGTGAGAGAGAGAAAGACGCTGTTTTCTCGTAGTAGTAGTGGACTTGTGTAACTGTCATATTGCTCTTACCTTAAAGAAGAGGGCGAGCAGGAAATGATTGGTGTGAACATCTATAATGGAGCTTCTGATTGCGGTCAACACAACACTTCTCACCACAAAGTCTCCGGAGAATCACTTGAATTCTCCTTCTCACTGTTGATTAGGCGTAATTATACTTTGTATGTGTTCATAACAGAGGAACCGTATTTCATTTATTCTCTATTTATTGTAAGCACGACAGAAACAGGCTGTGTTTGTTACGTTCTCTTCAGCCTCAGAATGAACTTTGTCAGCCACATCCCCCTATTCTAGTAAATACTTAAAAATGAATGAGTGGTAAAACAATTCTCCTTTCCCCTTGTTTGCAATTAAAATGATTATTTCACACAGCTACTGAATGTTAACATCTTTTTTGAGATTGGTCGTACCTTGACGTGACATCGGGTGTTGATAAGCAGCCCAATTACCAGTAGTCTCTTCTAAGTCTGTGCTGGCATCCAGAACAATAACGATGCAGTGTTGCTGCCAAGACGATGATTAAACCAGACGACAATGTGAAACCAGAACTACGTCCTCTCAGTCTCCCTTTCTCTTTTTCCTCTTGGAAACTGTGACACTGAGGGACAAGATACTCCGGCTGGGAACAGGTTATTCACGGGAGTAAACTGTGGGAAGTAGTGGAGTACAAATACTTCGTTACTGTACTTTAGTACATTTTTCTGGTATCAGTACTTTACTCCACGACTTGTTTTTCTGATGACTTTTTACTTTGAGTTCTTACATTTTGAACACAAATACCTGTACTTTCTACTTCTTACATGTTGAACACAAATACCTGTACTTTCTACTTCTTACATGTTGAACACAAACACCTGTACTTTCTACTTCTTACATGTTGAACTCAAATACCTGTACTTTCTACTTCTTACATGTTGAACTCAAATACCTGTACTTTCTACTTCTTACATTTTGAACACAAACACCTGTACTTTCTACTTCTTACATGTTGAACACAAACACCTGTACTTTCTACTTCTTACATGTTGAACACAAATACCTGTACTTTCTACTTCTTACATGTTGAACACAAATACCTGTACTTTCTACTTCTTACATGTTGAACACAAATACCTGTACTTTCTACTTCTTACATGTTAAACACAAATACCTGTACTTTCTACTTCTTACATGTTGAACCCAAATACCTGTACTTTCTACTTCTTACATGTTGAACCCAAATACCTGTACTTTCTACTTCTCACATGTTGAACACAAATACCTGTACTTTCTACTTCTTACATGTTGAACCCAAATACCTGTACTTTCTACTTCTCACATGTTGAACTCAAATACCTGTACTTTCTACTTCTCACATGTTGAACACAAATACCTGTACTTTCTACTTCTTACATGTTGAACACAATACCTGTACTTTTCTACTTCTTACATGTTGAACCCAAATACCTGTACTTTCTACTTCTTACATGTTGAACTCAAATACCTGTACTTTCTACTTCTTACATGTTGAACCCAAATACCTGTACTTTCTACTTCCTACATGTTGAACTCAAATACCTGTACTTTCTACTTCTCACATGTTGAACTCAAATACCTGTACTTTCTACTTCTTACATGTTGAACTCAAATACCTGTACTTTCTACTTCTCTCATTTCCCAAACAGCTGGTTCCTTTAGTCTGAATGTGTGTTTGATGCGTGATCATTATTCTTTAGAGTCATTGCGTGCCTATTGATTTGAACACGATCCGTGTATCCATCATTTCCTGGTCTTCTCTAAAGAAGAGGGACCAATGGAAACGTTGTCATGTTGCCGTTGTTCAGCATGGAAACATTCATTAGCTAACAATGACATTATTGTTCTATTAATATAAAGGGAGGTCAGGTACTCTTTAAAACAGCTGCTAGTTATGGGTACTTTTTACTGAAGTACATTTCAAAGCCTCTTTACTTTTACTTGAGTAAAGAAGTTTAGTCAGTACTTCTACTTCCACCAGAGTATTTTTAAACACGAGTATCTGTACTTCTACTTGAGTAAAGGATGAGTGTTCTGTTGCCATCTCTGCTCAGAGGTCCTGGAACCAGGCTTTGCTCTCTGGGGAATTCCACTTAGCGCCAATCACTCCGGAAAAGCTTGTCCGGCGAATATTGGTCTTGTTGCATCTTCTCATTTCTTTCTCTCATTCCTCCGTCTTTGTCCAACTCACATACACATGTAGACACACCAATCCATCTTTTTGCCAAGAATCAAGGATGCTCCCTCTCTCGCCAGACTTGAAACAGTGTGTGAGTGTGTGTTTCAGAACATCAGTAACACACACACACACAAGGCCTTGCCTGGCTGTTATACGACAGGAAAGCTAATTCGCTCCGCTACAATACTTTACCCCGCCACCATGCAGACCCTGGCACCCGTCCACCAACCAGCCCATTATATTAGAGTAACTCTTCATGCATGCCACAATAACACGTTTACAACCAATGTCTGTGTGGGGCGTTCTGCTCTAAATAAGCCGTGACTCGCTTTTCAAAGGCTCATAAATGGTTGTTAATGTTTCATAAACATGGCACACAGGCTGCAACAGGATAGAGTTGAACTGCATTGGTGTACAGTAACTAAGTACATTTGCTCAAGTACAATTTTGAATGACTTGTACTTTACTTGAGTATTTCCATGTTATACTACTTTGTACTTCTACTCCACTACAGTTCAGAGGTACATGGTGTACTTTTACTCCACTACATGTATTTAATACCTTTAGTTACTTCTCAGATCTGGATGAATGATGGTAAATCTAATCAAGTGTTAAATCAGACTTTAGTTCCACCTGGAGTAAATCCACCAGCTACCCTGCAGTCTACAAAGTACTTCAGACTAGCTGCACCTTCACCAGCTACCCTGCAGTCTACAAAGTACTTCAGACTAGCTGCACCTTCACCAGCTTTGAGAACACTTTCATGATCAATCATTATAAAACATATCATATATATTATTCTGAAATGGACCAATCTGCACAACGACTACTTTCACTGTCTTTCACTATATTTTGATGAGAATACTTTCCTACTTTCACTTGAGGGACATTTTGAATGAAGGACTTTTACTGAAACAGAGTATTCCTACACTCTGGTACTTCTACTTTTACTCAAGTACAAGATCTGAGTACTTCTACTTTTACTCAAGTACAAGATATGAGTACTTCTACTTTTACTCAAGTACAAGATATGAGTACTTCTACTTTTAGTCAAGTACATGATCTGAGTACTTCTACTTTTACTCAAGTACAAGACCTGAGTACTTCTACTTTAACTCAAGTACAAGATCTGAGTACTTCTACTTTAACTCAAGTACAAGATCTGAGTACTTCTACTTTAACTCAAGTACAAGATCTGAGTACTTCTACTTTAACTCAAGTACAAGATCTGAGTACTTCTACTTTACTCAAGTACAAGATATGAGTACTTCTACTTTTACTCAAGTACAAGATCTGAGTACTTCTACTTTAACTCAAGTACAAGATCTGAGTACTTCTACTTTAACTCAAGTACAAGATCTGAGTACTTCTCCCACCTCTCCTTAACTGTGTCATTAAAGCACCAGAGCCATGTGCACTTTGGATCAGATTCAATTAACTAACTAAAGCACTTCCTTGTCATGGTAACGTTGACAAAGCTGCATCAATTCAAAAGATCCATCAACTGTGCACCCCCCAGGATAAGTCATGCTGTGGGTGCACGCATGTTTATTGTTCTATTGTGCCCATGTGACAGCTACATGTGTGTGGTCGTGTGTGTGTGTTGTTTGTGGTCGTGTGTGTGTTGTTTGCATATGGAGGGGATGCTCTCACGCTGGCAGATGTGTCATTCTCCCGTCACTTCATACTCTCACTGTTGCTCGCTGTCACTGAAATAACATGGAATTACTGCAGAAAGAAACCCTGACGGAAACTCTGACAGTCTGTTTACCCATCAGCTCAGAGAGAGAGAGCTCTTGGATAACTGAAACTAAAAAGAGTATAGTATATTTTCATGTGTCGGTTGTCATTGTACTCTGCAATATATCTAAAAAACAAATGCTAGGTTATTAGAAGCTACTGGGAACATGACACTATGGAGAATCAGGAATCATTTAAGTCGAAAAACGTAACGCTTCAGTTCTAAAAGAATGATGCCAAACAAACAGGAAAATTCATGGAAAATTACAATGAGTAATTGCAATGGTTAATATAGCTTACTGTAATATGTGTATACTATTCTCTCCCTTTAAGAAACATATCTTCCTTCAGTCTTCATCCAAACAAGATTAGATGAGAACATTAGATACAGAGCATGGTCGCATTGGACATTGATGATATGCAACCCATGAGGACTATCAGATCAATCAAATGAAAATATGCAAAATGTCTAATTCCTAAAGAATATGAATGTACAGTATTTCCTATATCTTGTTTTGAGTGGTGTTGAGTATTACATTACATTACATTACATTACATTACATTACATTAATGTCATTTAGCTGACGCTTTTATCCAAAGCGACTTACAATAAGTACAATCGACCAGGAAGACACAACCTTGAAGAAAACAGAATCATAAAGTACATCAGGTTTCATAGAGCCAAACATTTCAAGTGCTACTCAACTGGCTTTAGATAAGCCAGTCCTTTATTAGTATATAAGTGCTTTGTTAGTAATTCTATGGCTCGAAGTGGAGTCGAAAGAGATGAGTTTTCAGTCTGGAAGGTGTGTAAGCTTTCTGCTGTCCTGATGTCAATGGGGAGCTCAGTCCACCATCTTGGAGCCAGGATAGCAAACCCACGTGTTTGTGCTGATGGGAACTTGGGTCCCCCTCGCAGCGAGGGTGCAGCGAGTCGTTTGGCTGATGCAGAGCATAGTGCACGCGCTGGGGTGTACAGTTTAACCATGTCCTGGATGTAGGAAGGGCCAGGTCCATTCGCAGCATGGTATGCAAGCACCAGTGTCTTGAAGTGGATTCTAGCAGTTACCGGGAGCCAGTGGAGGGAGCGGAGGAGCGGAGTGGTGTGGGGACATTTAGGAAGGTTGAAGACCAGACGAGCCGCTGCATTCTGGATGAGCTGCAGAGGTCGGATGGCACATGCAGGTAGACCAGCCAGGAGGGAGTTGTCCTCTCATGCGTACTTCACTTCAGCACGTACACCAATACTGGACTTCCTAGAACTGCAAAACATGGTGACCCAACTGTCCAAAGCGCAGATTCAGAGTCAACAATTGAAGCATGTAAAGTTGTGTAAAATCTTTGACTATATGAAGAGATTTTTCTTTTTAATGACTGATTTTAAATGCCAGTTTCTTAATGTCTTTCATTTTTTGTAAAGCACTTTGAATTGCCTTGTGTTGAAAGGTGCTATATATATAAACTTGCCTTGCCTTTCTTGCAAGTACCCAAAATCAAAAACTCTTGTCTAGTCTTTTTCTTGAGATGTCCAGAAGAAGAATACCCTCGTTAAACCCCTCATTTGATAAATAATAGTGAAACATTTGGAAATGATTTGTCATCTTCATCTGTCAACGCTCGGTTGTTCATAGGTTTTAGGAGGCACTACCTTTGAATGTTGGGAAGGGAGCTTGTCCCTAATTATAAAATACACAGCAGTCCAAAGAACATTTTGAATAAACTGACGTCCTTGTTAAACCCCACATTTGATGGATGGAATAGTGGAAACTTGGAAACGTATTATGTATCATAGTTATTTTTGTATTAACAGGGTTTGTCCAAAACGTTGGGTTGTTTATAGGTTTTTGGAGCCACTACCTTCAAATGTTGGTCAAAGAGCTTGTCATTAAAGTAAGAGAGAAAACCATTGAGTGTAATTCAGTAGAGGAGACCAATAGGCTACAGAACATGAAGTGTATCACTACAGGTAGCTCCACTTCCTGTTTCCATGTCTTGATTACCACCACTCTGATTGAGACGCTGGACGTCACGTTGAGGGAGAATCTGTCCGTTGGCGCGGCTATAATTCAGAAGGTGATTCAGAGCTGAACTCCTCCTCTGTGTTCAGCCCATCTCCATCACTGCCAACACCAATCTGATCAGTGCAGTCCAGCCGTGAGCATGGATGCTGCCAGAATTAAGATCGTGAGCAATTTAGAGGCTGTAATTTGCAAAAGGAAATTGAAGTTCTGACCTATTTGCATCTTTGAATCATCTGTCATGTCCGAAAGAGGGCTTGGCTGTCAAATTTCTCACATTTTCTAAAATAGGTCTGGGCAATGCACACTACCTGTACTTTGAACCATTTCAAAAGAACTGTATGCTACTACACACTTTTCAAACAGCACTTGGGAGAATAAACTTTCCTGCATATACAGGTTCTACGTCTGTTTCCCACTGAGGCCCTCCAGCACTTTCTGCATGTCTTTATATCTCAAGGATTCAATAAAGTATCTATCGATCCATCTATCTATCTATCTATCTATCCATCTATCCATCCATCTATCTATCTATCCATCTATCCATCCATCTATCCATCTATCTATCTATCTATCCATCTATCCATCCATCCATCCATCTATCCATCTATCCATCTATCCATCTATCCATCTATCCATCCATCTATCCATCTATCCATCTATCTATCCATCTATCCATCCATCTATCCATCTATCTATCCATCTATCTATCTATCCATCCATCTATCCATCTATCTATCTATCCATCTATCTATCCATCTATCCATCCATCCATCCATCTATCTATCCATCTATCCATCCATCTATCCATCTATCTATCCATCTATCTATCTATCCATCCATCTATCCATCTATCTATCTATCCATCTATCTATCCATCTATCCATCCATCCATCCATCTATCCATCCATCTATCTATCCATCTATCCATCCATCTATCCATCTATCTATCCATCTATCTATCTATCCATCCATCTATCATCTATCTATCTATCCATCTATCTATCCATCTATCCATCCATCCATCCATCTATCCATCTATCTATCTATCCATCTATCCATCTATCCATCTATCCATCCATCTATCCATCTATCTATCCATCCATCCATCTATCCATCTATCCATCCATCCATCTATCCATCTATCCATCCATCTATCTATCTATCCATCCATCTATCCATCTATCTATCTATCCATCTATCTATCCATCTATCCATCCATCAATCCATCTATCTATCCATCTATCGATCCATCTATCCATCTATCTATCCATCTATCTATCTATCCATCATCTATCCATCTATCTATCTATCCATCTATCTATCCATCTATCCATCCATCCATCATCCATCTATCCATCCATCTATCTATCCATCTATCCATCCATCTATCCATCTATCTATCCATCTATCTATCTATCCATCCATCTATCCATCTATCTATCTATCCATCTATCTATCCATCTATCCATCCATCCATCCATCTATCCATCTATCTATCTATCCATCTATCCATCTATCCATCTATCCATCCATCTATCCATCTATCTATCCATCTATCCATCTATCCATCCATCAATCTATCCATCTATCTATCATCTATCCACCTACCTACCTACCTACCTAAATACCTACTTACCTATCTATCTATCTATGACAAAACAAATCCTTGCATTTAAGAGGCCTTTTATGCGTTTTAGGCTTGTTCCTTTCCTGTAGTGTGTTTCAAAGGTTTGTGTGCATGTAAATGGTCTGCAAAGGCTTAAATTCCAAAGGTCCCTGCTTTTATATGGTCAATCTTTTTGCTATAAAGCTTTAAGCAGGCTGGTATATAGCTTTAGGTCCTCTCTGGGTGTATCTCCACTCCCATCTCTGTTCTCCTCCCTCTCCTCCGCCCTCGGTGGTGTTTAGTCTGGATGAACATGAGGAGCCGTGGGCGTTGATCTCTTGGTCATCTCAAGGTCTGCTGCATTTGATACACTCCCCGAGCTTCCTTCGCTGATGTTGACGAGTGTCTATCTGTCATATGCCATACATGCTCCAGTGAAAAGATGAAAAGACAGTTATTAAAGTGGCAAGCAGTGTGTGTGGTACTAGTAAGACGCTGGTTACCATTGCAGTGCATTCACATGACCATTGCAGCTTGGACGAGTGAAACAGGAAGTCCAATATGGATTTTGATGTGTTAGAATTAACATATCGCACATCTTGCACCACATCCAGTGTCCGCTTTGTGCTGCTAGAGAACACATGCTTAATATAATGATGCTCTACAACATGTGACTTTATATCGACTTGTCAAAGTCGAGAAAAATGTGAAGCAATTCAAGAATTTACTTACAACAACTTCCTGCTTCCTAGAGAGAGTCTGAACATGCCAGCAACACAACAGCAAAGTTGTTCCATTTAACAGAAAGCTTTTACATATATTTTGCCCTCAAGAAATGGGCTACATTTTCCAAAAAACAAAACACTGAATTCAAATGTGCTGACCTTTTTGGTTTTAGACAGTGGCCCCAAGGTTTACATTTCCCTGTGCTTAGCCCTTAAGAAAGTGTCAGAGTTCATGGGAGCTCACAGCTACGTGTTCGTTAGGGCTGAACGATATATCGTGACGCACTTTAGCACATAATTCAAAATAAAGATAGCCTTATTACGTATCGAAACTGCACATACAATATATCCGATTAAAGCTGACACTCCACAGATTATTTAAGTATAGTATCATCACTAAGCGATACGATCTCGCGACAGGGGAAGCAAACACAGACATCACAACATGTACCTTTACGGAGCTTTTACGGGAGATCGTCTCACCGTAGCTGTCAATCTGATCAAAAGACGTGTTCATTAAACGAGAAAAAACGCGGCTGAATCGGTTAATCCAAAGGTTGATAATGTTTCTGTGGCTTTGAAGCAATTGTTTATAATCCATAATTCCATTTTTATGAAAAGATCGGAGCACAAAAGTTAGCTGCTAATGGTAGCCACCAGAGTGTATGCAGCTTCCGGTTTTGGCTACGCGTCACTCTCACTCCTTATTTGTTCATGTGTTGGTGTGTGTAGAGCTTCCCCTCGATTCCATTGGTTATAAAGAGATTGCATTCGTCAAAATCGACCAAGTGGGGCCAGAGATATGGAAAATCTGTCAAGATCTGTCTGTGTTGTGTTTTGTCTTGTCTTTTTCTGTCTTTGGTTTCCTGTTTTGTTTTGAAAAGTGTTCACCTCCTGTTTTGCCTGTTTCCTTCTGTCTGTTTTCCCTCCCTGATTACCCGATTGTGTTCACCTGGTGCCCCTGTGTCTTGTTTGTATGATTAGTCTTGTGTGTATTTAAGTTCTGGTTTTTCTGTCTGTCATTGTCGGTTCGTCTTGTGTTATGACTTGGTCTTCGGTGAGTGTTCTGTTCTGTCTTCGTTTACAGTTTAGCCTTGAAATAAAGGAGTTATTTTGACACTTTAATCTGCATTTGGGTCCTGCTTCCTGCACACACCGTAACAAAATGACCCCAGAAGTGTTTTTTTTTTCTAAAGCTCTCTAAAAAGGTCAAAGGTCACTTGTTTTGCATCAATCTTGATACAGGGTAGTTATTATATGTTGTACTTTGGATTCCGAAAGCTTTTAGTCTACTAACCCATCATCCAAGGTGAGTTTTCACTATAAGTAAAAATTTTGGACGGACACTATAATTTACAGTTTTTTACGATGTTCAATCTGAATTTTCTTTAAAATAAAAAACATCTATATTGATTCTGACTTTTCTACATCCAACTCACAGGTTTATCATCGCTTTTAGAGAAAAGATTATTAATGTAACCCTTTTAGAAGGGACGATATGGTCATTTGGTCTGGGAATGTCATTTTCGAGCCTGAGACATGAAAAACAGGCTCAGTGCTTAAGTCGGTGAATTAACTCAAACACGTCATGTTACAATTATTTTGCTGCTTGCTACAAAAGGAAAACTTGCTCGGCTCTCATGTCAGGGTACTTGAGTGAGTGACATGCAGGCTCTGCACGCACAGCAAACCACCAATCACAATCATTCTTGATCAGATCACAGCAGGCCCCGCCCCGCTAGTTTGCAGACTACACACAGGAGGACAATCCCTTCATCCGGTTAAATATAGTTAAAAATATATCGCAGGGGGAAAGAAATCGCAATGTCAGTTTTTTTCAATATCGTTCAG
The DNA here is from genome assembly GCA_902827135.1 of Harpagifer antarcticus. Lineage (NCBI taxonomy): Eukaryota > Metazoa > Chordata > Actinopteri > Perciformes > Harpagiferidae > Harpagifer > Harpagifer antarcticus. The sequence goes on from CADEHL010000816.1 coordinate 11,707, forward strand.
CCCTAATGTTCGTCCACCTTTATGTCAGTCTTTGCAGAGATGGAAAAGTCGTTTTAATGCACAAAGTTAAACTTGAGCTTTAAAAAAAGGTCAGCCGTGTTTGTCTTTACGCGTGGCTTTAACTTTCTGAGACAAAAGCAGAGGACACCGTCTGTTATGGATTCCTCTCACAGACAGACGTCCTCTGGGCCGAGCCTCACATCTGGCAGGTGCTTGTTTATGACAGCAGTTAACACTGGATCAGAGAGGCTTTATAGCAAAACACACAGGCAAGGGCTCAGGAAAACAAAACACACACACACACTCACACACACACTGTTTGGAGTATGTGTCTCTTTTTAGATTGTTTTTAAGACCTGCAATCTGTGAGCAAATAATACAATCGCTCTAGGAATTTGTGATCAGTGAGGATTAATTCTGATGGTTTTGGGATAGATTGTTGTCATCTATATAATAATGAGGAATAGCAAGTGATCATGATATGTGTTGATGTGGATGTAACATGGGTCTAGAAACCTCACAGGATGGTTTGAATAACCTGCTTTTGGTTCTTGGTGTTTTCAGCTGTTTGCAATTTATAGTACTCAATTGTACTAGCTTGTTGGGAGCCATCACAATGAAGACTTTTGTGCAACATTTGTTTGTGGCCTACAATTACTAAAAGTGGTTCCAAATTACATTATATGTGTGTGTGTGTGTGCGTGCGTGCGTGTGTGATAGGAATTGCAAAGAAAAGAGCACTCCAGTCCACTCTCAATGACACAGCTTTACTCTGGGTATTGAGAAAAAAATCTGACCCTAAACAATTCCAGTATGTGCGCACACACACACACACACACACACACACACACACACACACACACACTCACATGGTGACTCATCCCTGACTGTGAAACTAGCTTGATGTGGGGCAGCCTATCTCCTATGGCTCACACCGTGCTGACAGGCTCATTATAGTGGAGTTAGAGTGGAGACCTTGGTGTGACAGAGCCAAAGTCATCCCACACACACACACACACACACACACACACACACACACACACACACACACACACACACACACCTCTCCAACTATCTGGCCTCCATACTGTAGTGCCTGGCAAGCAGTGAGACCACAACCATGATCATCCAAACCAAGGATCCCCTTGGAAACACATTATCACATGTCCTTTAAACAGGAGGCTCAAATGTAGGTGTATAGTCCTCTCCTGCTGATGTTCAGGTGTATATCAGTATGTAGTGTCTCTGCTTTAAAGAGTCCTCTCCTGCTGATGTTCAGGTGTATATCAGTATGTAGTGTCTCTACTTTAAAGAGTCCTCTCCTGCTCATGTTCAGGTGTATATCAGTATGTAGTGTCTCTACTTTAAAGAGTCCTCTCCTGCTGATGTTCAGGTGTATATCAGTATGTAGTGTCTCTACTTTAAAGAGTCCTCTCCTGCTGATGTTCAGGTGTATATCAGTATGTAGTGTATCTACTTTAAAGAGTCCTCTCCTGCTGATGTTCAGGTGTATATCAGTATGTAGTGTATCTACTTTAAGAGTCCTCTCCTGCTGATGTTCAGGTGTATATCAGTATGTAGTGTCTCTACTTTAAAGAGTCCTCTCCTGCTGATGTTCAGGTGTATATCAGTTTGTAGTGTCTCTACTTTAAAGAGTCCTCTCCTGCTGATGTTCAGGTGTATATCAGTATGTAGTGTCTCTGCTTTAAAGAGTCCTCTCCTGCTGATGTTCAGGGTGTATATCAGTATGTAGTGTCTCTACTTTAAAGAGTCCTCTCCTGCTCATGTTCAGGTGTATATCAGTATGTAGTGTCTCTACTTTAAAGAGTCCTCTCCTGCTGATGTTCAGGTGTATATCAGTATGTAGTGTCTCTACTTTAAAGAGTCCTCTCCTGCTGATGTTCAGGTGTATATCAGTATGTAGTGTATCTACTTTAAAGAGTCCTCTCCTGCTGATGTTCAGGTGTATATCAGTATGTAGTGTATCTACTTTAAAGAGTCCTCTCCTGCTGATGTTCAGGTGTATATCAGTATGTAGTGTCTCTACTTTAAAGAGTCCTCTCCTGCTGATGTTCAGGTGTATATCAGTTTGTAGTGTCTCTACTTTAAAGAGTCCTCTCCTGCTGATGTTCAGGTGTATATCAGTATGTAGTGTCTCTACTTTAAAGAGTCCTCTCCTGCTGATGTTCAGGTGTATATCAGTATGTAGTGTCTCTACTTTAAAGAGTCCTCTCCTGCTGATGTTCAAGGTGTATATCAGTATGTAGTGTCTCTACTTTAAAGAGTCCTCTCCTGCTGATGTTCAGGTGTATATCAGTGTGTAGTGTCTCTACTTTAAAGAGTCCTCTCCTGCTGATGTTCAGGTGTATACAATTGAACAAACCATATCTAATGTAATCCAATAATATTTATCGATTAAATAATTTAGGAAAAGCAAGAGTTTTCCTACGGCGCGATTTCAAATCCTGATCATGAACACAAGGACAGAGAAAAGTCAAACTAAATCTCGATGCAGTCAGTTTGTACGTCATCTGGTTTGTCTAACACAGGATATAAGTTGTGTGTTAAAGCATTCTCATCGTGTGAATGTTGTGTAATGACATCTTGAACTATATATATATTGTTTTAATTGGGTTAACGCTGAGCACACTTGTTCAGTTTGTGTCGGCCCAGCTGAAAGAGCTTGCCCTACTTTCGCAGCATTCTTGGTCTCCTCTCTTGAAGCTGAAGTTTAAGGGAATCCTAAATCTTTGTACGTCTTCTCCGCAGTGTGCTCGTGGGAGTCGTAGTGTGTGTGCACAGTAGCATTTCTCACTCAAGGCATCTTCTCATTTCTATAGGAGTTAAAGCCATCCATCACATCATCAATGCACAGAAAAGAAAGGAGAATCTAGGAAATGTGTCACTGCGGCTGCATTTATTAATATATCACATTGTTCAGCGATTGACTGGAGATCACGGAGGCTGACTATCGCTGGAGGGATTAGAGATAAATCCTCTCTATGTAAATCTCTCCCACCTGTGTTCCACATTCCTCACTGTGTGTGGTTCTCCTGCAGAGCCAGGGGCACAACCAGCAAACAGACTGAACTCTAATGACGATGTAATGATGCTGCAGTCCACTCATCTCACCTGCTAATTAAAGCTGCAGCTGCACCCCCCCCCCCCCCTCACTCTGTTCACCACACAGGGATCACATGGTGTAAATTACATTTTACCCCAAGTACTGCATATGAGAAGGATTGAGTACTTTGAGAAATGCAGCTTTATTATTCTACTTTATTACATTTTAGCCAGTATCTACACTTCAGACAACTCACGTGTTTCTTAATATGTTTATTAGAAGCAGCATAGTTTGAGTTTGGCGTCTCGGCTCGGCCTCATCACTCCACAGATTTACAAAGAACATGGAGTGATGATTAGAGAACTATCCCAGAGCCTACAGGTGGAAGCTGGGATGGAAGCTGGGGTGGAAGCTGGGGTGGAGCTAGGATGGAGGTGGGGTGGAAGCTGGGGTGGAGCTGGGGTGGAGGTGGGGTGGAGGTGGGGTGGAAGCTGGGGGTGGAAGCTGGGGTGGAGCTAGGATGGAGCTGGGGTGGAGGAAGCTGGGGTGGAAGCTGGGTGTGGAGCTGGGGTGGAGGTGGGGTGGAAGCTGGGGTGGAGCTAGGATGGAGCTGGGGTGGAAGCTGGGGTGGAGCTAGGATGGAGGTGGGGTGGAAGCTGGGTGGAAGCTGGGTGGAAGCTGGGGTGGAGGCTAGGATGGAGGTGGGGTGAGTGGAAGCTGGGGTGGAGCTGGGGTGGAGGTGGCGGGGTGGGTGAAGCTGGGGGTGGAAGCTGGGGGTGGAGCTAGGATGGAGCTGGGGTGGAAGCGGGGGTGGAAGCTGGGGGTGGAGCTGGGGTGGAGGTGGGGTGGAAGCTGGGGGTGGAGCTAGGATGGAGCTGGGGTGGAAGCTGGGGTGGAGCTAGGATGGAGGTGGGGTGGAAGCTGGGGTGGAAGCTGGGGTGGAGCTAGGATGGAGGGTGGGGTGGAAGCTGGGGGTGGAGCTAGGATGGAGCTGGGGTGGAAGCTGGGGTGGAGCTAGGATTGGAGGTGGGGTGGAAGCTGGGGTGGGAGCTAGGATGGAGGTGGGGGTGGAAGCTGGGGTGGGAGCTAGGATGGAGCTGGGGTTGAAGCGGGGTGGAGCTAGGATGGAGCTGGGGTGGAAGCTTGGGTGGAGCTGAGGATGGGCTGGGGTGGAAGCTGGGGTGGAAGCTGGGGGTGGAAGCTGGGGTGGAGGTGGGGTGGAAGCTGGGGTGGAAGCTGGGGGGAGGTTGGGGTGGAAGCTGGGGTGGTGGGAAGCTGGGGTGGAGCTAGGATGGAGGTGGGGTGGAAGCTGGGGTGGAGGGTGGGGTGGAAGCTGGGGTGGAAGCTGGGGGTGGAGCTAGGATGGAGGTGGGGTGGAGCTGGGGTGGAAGCTGGGTGGAGCTAGGATGGAGGTGGGGTGGAAGCTGGGGTGGAGCTAGGATGGAGGTGGGGTGGAAGCTGGGGTGGAGCTAGGATGGAGGTGGGGTGGAAGCTGGGGTGGAGCTAGGATGGAGCTGGGGTGGAAGCTGGGGTGGAGCTAGGATGGAGGTGGGGTGGAAGCTGGGGTGGAAGCTGGGGTGGAAGCTGGGGGTGGAGGTGGGGTGGGAAGCTGGGGTGGAAGCTGGGGTGGAGGGTGGGGTGGAAGCTGGGGTGGAAGCTGGGGTGGAGGTGGGGTGGAAGCTGGGGTGGAAGCTGGGGTGGAGCTAGGATGGAGGTGGGGTGGAAGCTGGGGTGGAAGCTGGGGTGGAGCTAGGATGGAGGTGGGGTGGAAGCTGGGGTGGAGCTAGGATGGAGGTGGGGGTGGAAGCTGGGGGTGGAGCTAGGATGGAGGTGGGGTGGAAGCTGGGGTGGAGCTAGGATGGAGCTGGGGTGGAAGCTGGGGTGGAGCTAGGATGGAGCTGGGGTGGAAGCTGGGGTGGAGCTAGGATGGAGCTGGGGTGGAAGCTGGGGTGGAGCTAGGATGGAGCTGGGGTGGAAGCTGGGGTGGAGCTAGGATGGAGCTGGGGTGGATTTGTACTTCACTAAATGTATCTCACAGTTTTAATTACTCATTACTTTACACTTTCAGATTATAAACTGACTTGAATACACAACAACAAAATTAAAAATGTAAATAAAATAATTTATAATAATAACAGCAATAATAATATTAATAATACATCTGATTTCAGTTGTTGTAATAATAATAAAAAATGATAATATAACAGTAATAATAATAATACTTCTACTAAAAATTCAAACCAAAAAAAAATAATAATACAATAATAATAATAACAATTATAATAATAATAATAATAAATAATAATAATAATAATAATAATAACAGTACTACTAATAAGAATAAAAACAATTATAATAATAATAATTAAAACAATAAAAAAAGAACGTATTATTATTACAAGCACACATATTTAATTATAGGGGGAAATGCAAGCTTATGAGTTATTTTTTTCTTAATATTGCATCATAAAACATGTGTCACTCCTTTCCCTCTCATGTCTCTTCTGTATCCCTGTGTCTCTCTAAAGTCAGTAGAAACACAACAGGCCTCTGGTGACTGGGCGAGGTTGAACGAAACAGATGTGCTCTGGTCTTTTTCTGGGTCACGTTTCCAGTCCTTCGGCCCACGGAAGTCTTGTGTAAAACGGTCCCTTCTGTAACGTAGTAATTATTTCCTCTCACCATCTTTCTTGTCCTCATAACAAAGCTCCTTTCCTCTTCCTTTTTGTCTCGCCGCCTCCTCTGAAGAATGCTGTCGTCAACATCTTTACGGGAGGTTCACTTCTGCTTTCGTTGTTGCAGCTATTTTTCTTCCACTTACCGACTCTCTTGTTGTCTGCCAATCTTTGGTGAAGTGTCTTTGTGTTGGAGATTTACAATTGAGGAGGATGAAAGGGGTGTCGTGAATTAGCAAAGTTGTCTTTTCTTCTTCCTTTTCCCGGTCATTACTCCTTGACTCGTTGAAGAGACTGGAGGTAGATTGCTTCACTTTAGATCAAAGCTTAATGAAGGCTCATTGAAAGACTTCCTCGTCTGACCTCATGTTTTGTTTCTGTTCTTTCTCTAATTCATTAAGTTGACATCATTCACCGTATAGCGTGATTGTGATTCTAGATAATCGTTAGTTTTGTGATAATTGTTTGGGAGTCTTGCCGACTTCTTGACATGAGAGCTATTGGCAAAGCATGGTTTTAATTATCTTCAAAAACATTGAATTAACAGGATAGAGTTTCTGTGATAAATGTGTAATTGCTGAGGCACTATTAGAAATTGTGGGGTTTATATTATAATTATTATAAACAGGGGTGCACATAAACTTTCTTAGTGAGTTACTCAAATGTTTAACAATGTTTGGTACTCAGGGCTGCCCACGCAAAGCTCTGTGTTCAGGCCCCTCTGTTTTGCGGACGGACGGGGTGTCGGTGTGGTATTGAACGTCGACGGGAGGGGTGAAGGTGTGGTATTGAACGTCGACGGACGGGGTGAAGGTGTGGTATTGCACGTCGACGGGAGGGGTGAAGGTGTGGTATTGAACGTCGACGGGAGGGGTGAAGGTGTGGTATTGAACGTCGACGGGAGGGGTGAATGTGTGGTATTGAACGTCGACGGACGGGGTGTCGGTGTGGTATTGAACGTCGATGGGAGGGGTGAAGGTGTGGGTATTGAACGTCGACGGACGGGGTGAAAGTGTGGTATTGCACGTCGACGGGAGGGGTGAAGGGTGTGGTATTGAACGTCGACGGAGGGTGAAGTGTGGTATGAACGTCGACGGACGGGGTGAAGGGTGGTATTGCACGTCGACGGGGGGTGAAGGTGTGGTATTGAACGTCGACGGGAGGGTGAAGGTGTGGTATTGGACGTCGACGGGAGGGGTGAATGTGTGGTATTGAACGTCGACGGGAGGGGTGAAGGTGTGGTATTGAACGTCGACGGGAGGGGTGAAGGTGTGGTATTGAACGTCGACGGGAGGGGTGAAGGTGGGCGCTAGTGGAGCACGCGACGTTAACGGCAGCCCCGTCTCACACACACAGCGACCGGCTCTGTCGTCCAGTTATCGAAGCGCCTTCTTGAAATGCTTCACAAGTCCGCCGGTACGCAAATGCGCTAAGTGAGACAAGTGCCGGTACGCATTTCAGATGTTTGCCGCACATGCATACCTGCGTACCAGTTAACCCCTGAATTAAACATGTTTAAGTATATTACAAAACCAGACATACCATGACATGGCACTTATACAAACAACGGTGATTTTCTTAAATTGAAGATTATCATATCCCAATTGTAAACTCAGAAAACCTCAACATTGATATTCTTGGACTCTGTATTGCCCACATTTAACCACGAATGCAAAGAAAGTAGTGAAATCTGCTCAGTTTTTGAATCAGTTCGTGACCTAGTGTAAACACCTCTCTTGGGCTTTCTTCAACACAGCTATTGAAGATCTGCAGAATGACAGAGGGTATACTTTGGAGACTAATGTGATCTTTTCAGCGTATCTCAGACGTTACATGGCCCGTTTCAGAGCTACAACTATACAATCATTGAATACCATCTATTCTCCTTTACTCATTCACTGCCACTTCCTTTCAGTCCGTCTCAATATGTCAGGTCGAAGACTGGGTCATGTTTTAAACTTCAAATTGCTCATTGAATTCTCCAGGCTCATGTCTCTCAACTGTCTGCAGCAACAAAAGAGCCACCGGGCGTCTTTTTCTGAAAAGAACCGCAAACCCGAACTTCGTCTGTTTTTTTTTTGTTAAACACCTTTGATTCTCATCTTCCTGCCGAGGATATACACTTGACACTTTGATCAGAAGTGTCCGTGAATATGGCTTTGTTGGAGAGTTCACTTAGAGGACAGAGACGGAGAACACCAAAGGTCGTCTCTTTAGTTGGGAATTAATGCAAATCACGTTCCTCTCTCTCCTGTTGTGCCAACTTTCCTCCTGTGATCATCCGTTATCTAATATCCAAAGTGTCAGAAGAAATGCAGGGTATATGCAGGAATCCTGAAGTCAAATTAATACCTTGTAAGACCTTTTTTAAGACCCTTTCCATACATTTAAGACCTCGTCGCAACTTCGATTCTAACCGGTTACACTGGTGACACACTTTACCTCACACTTACTATATTGATTGTAAGATAGCACAACTAAACAGAGCAGACAGACTACTGAAGCCTCCTCTCCACATGAACTTCAACCTCTCTGTGAAGGTCAGGTTTAATGCAGTATGCTGCTTTGTTGCTTCTGGACTCTGTGCTCTTTTCATTCCAGCAGAACTCCTCAGAAACCATCAGAAACCAGTATTTGACCAATAACAAAACAATTGACAAACTTTGAACTATGAAATATAGTAAACTTTGGTGAGCTTCAGCGGGGTAATGCCATATAGGAGCTCCCTCACAAATACCCAGGGGTTAAATTGGGCTGTGGCTGTCCGGGGCTAAGCCCGGCACATAGGACGATGCTCTGACGTCACTCTCACACATTTGTCATATGTTTACAAAAAACGATATATATGTTAAGACTTTTCTCGTTCTTAATATAGACTATATTTAGGGTCGATATGTGTTGCCCTTACTTTAAAATAGCAGATCTCTGTGAGCGGATATAGTTTGGCTTAGACCCCGGCCCCACACAGTAAAACGCAAACGCAAAAAAAGTCTTCCGTTCACACTAGGGCTGTGCAATTTAATCGATCCTGCGATATATATCGATATTTAGTTTTCCGAGAAAGTATCGATATTTCAGCCGCGGGTATCGATACATTTAGTCTGATAACTGTGTTCGTTATTCTCGCGTCCAGTAGAGAAGCTTTAAAAAGGAGACTAATTGAGTCTCTCAGAAGGTTCAAATGTATACTTTAATTAATAAAAAGGTAATGTTACAAGCAGAACATGGTTCAGTCAGAAAAACAGCTGTGTTCTGGCTCTCGTGAGCGGGAAGAGAGGAGTTCCACCTTTCCAGCTGTTAAATATGCTCTGCTGGCTCCTTCCTCCCTGTGGGCCGGTTGGCGCTGCTGGGGGCCGGCCCTCCACGTCTCCAATGTTCGTTGTTGCGCATTACAGAGGATACAGACATTGTACATTAAATATATAACTAAACACGCCTTTTATCCTCCTTATCTCTTATGTCATTTAATACATTTTAAACGCTGTAATCAATACTCCAAAAATACCTGACGGCTGGTATCATTTCCGGTAGTTCCGGATGTTGTCTCATGCTACCCACGTCTGTAATAAACTTATTCAAATAAACTGTACCTTCATTTAAAATTCAGCAATAATAATATCTCGACGTCTGTAGTTGTAGTGTTGAAATCAGTAGGTTTCGGTGTTTTCGTATCGCTACTAAATCCCTCTATATTAAATTGGGTAATAACTTAGCCACATGCTAAATGCTAACCTGAGTATGAAGGATTTTCAGAATAGAAAGCTTACCAACTGGTTGTGCACAAGAACCTTCTGGTTTTTCAGTATAAAACAGGCATTTAAACTGACGGTATGTTTAAGGTCCGTTATGCCGATTCAAAACATTGATTTTAATTTCTAACAAGTCCACATCAAATCCCCCGTGTTCCGCCACCTGCTGCACCTTTTAATTCTCCATTGTCCATTGTGATACTGCACTTTATGTACTTACGTTTCAAAGGCTTGTAAGCTACAGTTTGCACTGTTTCAATAAATGAAACTAATTTTCTCACCACATCTTTTGATTCATTTTGTCCAGCATTTGCAAGCTGTAGACTCTCTGTCAGAGCCATATATTGTATAATTGATGCTTTCAGTTTTCAGTTGAATTAATTCAATCCAAGTCAATGGAACACTCACAAGATGTCACCAAAATCACACTGTCCCTTTAAAATCTTTCAGAAAATGATATAAGTGTATCGAATTATATCGAATCGTATCGTTGGCTGAATATCGTGATATATATCGTATTGTGAGCTGAATATCGTGTATCACTACAGCCCTAGTTCACACGCATTCGATTCATTAACGTGTCCGTTCACACGAGACCGCTGGAAATGCTGGAAACGCTGTAGTACTATGCCAGGCCTGTAAGTGGCGCTGCTGCCGCCACAAAAATACACCAAAAGCAGCGAAGAAGACCCCGGCATGGTAGTCATGGTTGCCCTTCTGTTTATTCTCCGCGGTGGACGGCGTGTGCTCCTGCTGTAAATCTCTCAGGTAGTCCACCTTGAGGGGGTTTCCCGACATGTCGTTTCAGTCAATTAAAGGGCGTTTCATGTTGTCGTTGCTGTGTACCTTCTTAATACCATTTAATACTTTAATAGCCTTAATTTTCGCGAAATTGATTTATCAACTTTTAATACTTTTTAAGACCCCGCGGACCCCCTGAAATGGTCTTCTTTGGTATAGTAGTCCATAACTTCTTTGAAATCAAATCACCTGTTGTGTTAGTACATTGTTTCTATAGTCAATGTATTGAACATGTCAGAAACTTTTAATAATGAGAAGCAAAACAAAACAACTACAAAAAAGGTACAAATAAATACACTCTCAAATAATCTCATGTTCCACAGTGGCAAGAAGAAGCTTAGAAACGCTTCTGGTCTCCCTCTAGCGTACATTTGTCTTGAAAATAAAAGATTAGGTCGCGCCGGCGTCATGTTGTAAACAATAATTATTTTTCTACAAA
>CADEHL010000817.1:0-12500 GCA_902827135.1 Harpagifer antarcticus
GATAATCCACGGTTTTCTTACATTTCTGATCGGATTGGCAAACACTTCAGAATGTGTATCGACCGCCGTTCAAATGACAGCGTTGTTTTCCCCCAAAAGTGGGCGGGGCTGTAATTTTCGCCCGGACGTGACGTAGGTGTTTCTCTCATCTATGTGTGAATAACACAATATGAAGGACAGACCATCTATTTCCATGTATTTAGTTGTTTTCTAGAAAGGGGCAAGTGACATAAGATTATTTTCTTCTCACTGCTCGATAATTAAAACAATTATTATACATTAAGTTGTGCATCGCATGAATGGAACAAATACAAATTAAATTAAACATTAAAGTAATTTTCCTTGGTGTACATGGTGCATTCAAAGAAACAGTTACATAAGTTTGTTTTTTAACTGTTATACGTTAATATATAGAAAATAATTTACATGAAATCTGAATATACCAAGAAGCTAGTATACTATTGCAAAGTTCTCAGAGTATAACAATACAACTAAAATACGTGCAGTATTGTTAAACTGTGTAGAGACATAACAAACTAACAATCCGGCAGTGTCTCAGTCAGTAGGGGCTTGGACTGGGAGCTTTAGGGTCGCCGGTTCAAGTCCCCGACCAGACCTAAAATATGGAGTGTGGACTGCTACTTGGAGAGGTCCCAGTTCACCTCCTGCCCTGCCATGGTGCCCTTGAGCAAGGCACCATACAATAGTGCAGATTATGTTGCAAAGTAACGCAGATGAAGTGTCAATAAATAAATAAATGCAAGGTATGAATTCACAGGTATGCATTTTCAGTTTTTATATATATGCAAGGATTGAAGTTGTTTAGGAGAGACGAAGCTTCAGGAGAATCCCTGTGATTATTCTAATGCAGTGCAGCTGTCAGCCTGCGTGGTTAAAAGCCCTGTATGTTATTTATATTATGCAGCAAAGACTGAACCTTGTTCTCTCCGAGTCCTCAAGGCAAGGTCACGAGAACGCCTTTATAATCCACGTCTCGCTGAGTTATAATACTCCAATTCAACTCCAAAAAATCACCACTTCTCATGCGGCTTTATGTCAGCTGGCTGCCTCATTCTCCACTGGCAGAATATTTTATATAACTCTAAACAGCAGTGGTATCGTCAGCTTGCCAGTCAAATCACTGGCTGGTGCACTGTGGGCCAAGAGAAATCATTTAGTTAAAGGTGACCAGATTTGAGCTCCTGTGAGAGGCCTTTGATTGGATGTGAAGTGAAGGGGTGATTCATCATAGTTAATAAACGCAGCTGACAGCTCCAATCAGCGGGGGGGAGCATGCTGCTTTATACCGCATGCAAATATGGACAATTAACTTTTCACGTACAGTGGCAGACACCTACACAGGGGGAGTTGTGTGTGTGTGTGTGTGTGTGTGTGTGTGTGTGTGTGTGTGTGTGTCAGACAGTTTTGAAGTCTGTCTGAGGTTACACATGTCTTTAAGAGAGTAAATGTAAAGGTACACTTGAATAACAAATATGCAACATGCAGAAGGACTACAATACACAATTTATGTTACGTGTGTGTGTGTGTGTGTGTGTGTGTGTGTGTGTGTGGGAGGCAGCACTCGAGGAAAGGATGGATTGCACAACCATTAACACCTACACCTAGGAATTAACACTAAAACTAAAACATTAGATTAACATCAAATTCAAAGCCAACTTTATTCTCAATCTTCCAGTTTGTACCGAAGATTGGAAATACCGTTTCCCACAATCCTGCATCCAAAATGTATTTATACACAATCTACAGACACATTTATACACATGCACACAGTTAGAATAGAATAAAAGCACAACATATCCTCAAAACCTTGCACGGTTTGGTAAACACATTTCTTTAATGCAGTGTGATTATATGTTTTAAACCTCAGCCGATTGTTCTTGTGGATCTGTGCTTCTTTCTGACCCCAGCATCTAAAACAACCATTCCCTATTCTACCAAATGCAAGTCAATTTAAACCGAGGTCTGTCGGTCCAAGTTGTTGCCCTTTTTTATATTTGTTTACGGTTTTGAGTAATTCACTTTCAGCACTGACAGGTTTTGTTGCTACACTAGTCGACGTGTTAGTCCAATTTTGACCACATTTAGTAAAAACACCCATTTTAATAACCCTGAACAAGTGTACATAATTATATAAAGTGTCATCATTAAACATGCCACTGTAACAAAACAATTTCCCAATTTGGGATCATTGATCTAATTTAATCTCCATGTCTATGACCTGAAAACCCCCAATCAGCGCCTTTCCTGCATCTAGACCTCAATTATGATTTGTTATTACATGGTTTAGTTGAATACTCGATTCTGATTGGTCAATTCAGAACACGTGACACGTTGTTAATCCAGAACAGACAGACTGCTGTCAAGCACTTATTGCCCGTTGTTAAGGACGCTCACATCTGCACTGTTACGGTGTGTGTGGGAAGTAGGACCCAAATGCAGATTATAGTGACAAAATGACTCCTTTATTTCAAGGCTACATAATCACAAAGACAGAACAGAACACTCACCGCAGACCAGGTCATGACACAAGACGAACCGACAAAGACAGACAGAAAAACCAGAACTTAAATACACACAAGACTAATCACACAAACAAGACACAGGTGAGGAGGGAGGAGAAAACACAGGGACACCAGGTGAACACAATCGGGTAAATCAGGGAGGGAAAACAGACAAAAAGCGACAGGCAGGAAACGGGGGGTGAACACTTTACAAAATAAAACAGGAAACCAAAGACAGAAACAGACAGACAAAACACAACACGGACAGATCGTGACAGAACCCCCCCCTCAAGGGACGGATCCCAGACGTCCCCAAAAAAAAAAAAAAACAGTCCAAAAACCTCAAGCAGGGTGGGTGGAGGGGGTCCGGAGGACGGGACTGAGCTGACCGCCCAGGAGCACAGTATAGGACCAGGAAGGGATCTCGGGCGGACGGCCCGGGGGCAAGGCAGAGTCCAAGGTGGGGGTCTCGGGCGGACGGCCCGGGGGCAAGGCAGAGTCTAAGGTGGGGAACTCGGGCGGACGGCCCGGGGGCAAGGCAGAGTCCAAGGTGGGGAACTCGGGCGGACGGCCCGGGGGCAAGGCAGAGTCCAAGGTGGGGGTCTCGGGCGGACGGCCCGGGGGCAAGGCAGAGTCTAAGGTGGGGAACTCGGGCGGACGGCCCGGGGGCAAGGCAGAGTCCAAGGTGGGGAACTCGGGCGGAGGGCCGGGGGCAAGGCAGAGTCCAAGGTGGGGGTCTCGGGCGGACGGCCCGGGGGCAAGGCAGAGTCCATGGTGGGGCGAAGGCCACAGCGGGCGAACTCAGGGGGCCGAGCATGAGGGCGAAGACCAGACAGCTCCGGAGGCCGGGCAGGACCCGGTGTCGGCCCTGACAGGAACCGGAGCCGGCGGGGACAGGCTTCGGCAGGATCCCCCACGGAAGAGGACCAGGAGTTGGCAGGACCCCCAGCAGGAGGGTGGACGACGGGACCTCCAACGAGACAGGACAAAGGGTTGGCAGGACCCCCGGCAGGAGAGTAGTCGGCGGGGCCTCCAACGGGACAGGACACAGGGTTGGCAGGACCCCCGGCAGGAGAGTAGTCGGCGGGGCCTCCAACAGCACAGGACATAGGATTGGCAGGACCCCCGGCAGGAGAGTAGACGGCGGGACCTCCAACGGCACAGGACATAGGGTTGGCAGGACCCCCGGCAGGAGCGTAGTCGGCGGGACCTCCAACGGGACAGGACACGGGGTTGGCAGGACCCCCGGCAGGAGACTAGTCTGCGGGACCTCCAACTGGACAAGACATGGGGTTGGCAGGACCCCCGGCAGAGGGCTAGTCGGCGAGACCTCCAACTGGACAGGACATGGGGTTGGCAGGACCCCCGGCAGAGGGCTAGTCTGCGGGACCTCCAACTGGACAAGACATGGGGTTGGCAGGACCCCCGGCAGAGGGCTAGTCTGCGGGACCTCCAACTGGACAGGACATGGGGTTGGCAGGACCCCCGGCAGGAGACTAGTCTGCGGGACCTCCAACTGGACAAGACATGGGGTTGGCAGGACCCCCGGCAGAGGGCTAGTCTGCGGGACCTCCAACTGGACAAGACATGGGGTTGGCAGGACCCCCGGCAGAGGGCTAGTCTGCGGGACCTCCAACTGGACAGGACATGGGGTTGGCAGGACCCCCAGCGGAACCTCCAACGGTACAGGACATGGGGTTGGCAGGACCCCCGGCAGAAGACTAGTCTGCGGGGACCTCCAACTGGACATGAGTAGGGGCTTGAGTGGGGACTCGAGAGAGGGCTTGAGAGGGAACTTGAGAGGAAACTGGAGAGTGGACTCGAGAAGGAACTCGAGAGTTGACTCGAGAGGTAACTCGAGAGGGGACCTGAGAGGGGACTTGAGAGGGAACTCGAGAGGAGACCTGAGGGGAACTTGAGAGGTGACTCGAGAGGACACTGGAGAGTTGACTTGGGAGGTGACTCGAGAGGACACTGGAGAGTTGACTTGAGAGGTGACTCGAGAGGACACTGGAGAGTTGACTTGAGAAGGAACTCGAGAGGTGACTCGAGAGGTAACTCGAGAGGGGACCTGAGAGGGGACTTGAGAGGGAACTCGAGAGTAGACCTGAGGGGAAACTTGAGAGGTGACTCGAGAGGACACTGGAGAGTTGACTTGGGAGGTGACTCGAGAGGACACTGGAGAGTTGACTCGAGAGATAACTCGAGAGGGGACCTGAGAAGGGACTTGAGAGGGAACTCGAGAGGAGACTCGAGAGGTAACTCGAGAGGAGACCTGAGAGGGGACTCGAGAAGGAACTCGAGAGGTGACTCGAGAGGTAACTCGAGAGGGGACCTGAGAGGGGACTTGAGAGGGAACTCGAGAGGAGACCTGAGGGGAAACTTGAGAGGTGACTCGAGAGGACACTGGAGAGTTGACTTGAGAGGGGACACGAGAAAAGACTCGAGAGGGGACCTGAGAGGGGACCTGAGAAGGAACTCGAGAGGTGACTCGAGAGGTAACTCGAGAGGGGACCTGAGAGGGGACTTGAGAGGGAACTCGAGAGGAGACCTGAGGGGAAACTTGAGAGGTGACTCGAGAGGACACTGGAGAGTTGACTTGAGAGGGGACACGAGAAAAGACTCGAGAGGGGACCTGAGAGGGAACTCGAGAGGTGACTCGAGAAGTAACTCGAGAGGGGACCTGAGAGGGGACTTGAGAGGGAACTCGAGAGGAGACCTGAGGGGAAACTTGAGAGGGGACTCGGGTAGGAACTTGAGAGGTGACTCGAGAGGGGACTTGAGAAGGGACTCGAGAGAGGGCTTGAGAGGGAACTCGAGAGGAAACTGGAGAGGGGACCTGAGAGGGGACTTGAGAAGTGTCTGGAGGGGAAACTTGAGAGAGTTGGTTTGCCAACAGAACACGGGGTGCTGGAGTCGGCCGGTACGCCGACAGGACACGAGGAGCTGGCGTCGGCCGGTACGCCGACAGGACACGGGGAGCTGGTGTTGGCTGGGGAGCCAACAAGAGACGAGGTGCTGGAGTCGGCCGGTACGCCGACAGGACACGGGGAGCTGGAGTTGGCTGGGGAGCCAACAGGACACGAGGAGCTGGTGTTGGCTGGGGAGCCAACAAGAGACGAGGTGCTGGAGTCGGCCGGTACGCCGACAGGACACGGGGAGCTGGTGTTGGCTGGGGAGCCAACAAGAGACGAGGTGCTGGAGTCGGCCGGTATGCCGACAGGACTCGGGGAGCTGGCATTGGCCGGTAAGCCAGTCCTGGAGCCGAAACTGGAGTCGCGACCAGGGGTACTGGAGCCGGTACTGGAGCCAGAACCATGGCTGCTGGGGCCGGAACTGTAACCGGAACCATGGCTGCTCGGGCTCGGGCTAACCTGGCCTTGCGACGACTCCTTTTAGCAGCCGCCTGAATACTCCGTGGACCTCCATAAGCCAGACGAGTACCCGAGAACGGATCCTGGACAGGAGCAGGAAATGGGGAAGAAGCCGGGGCTGACTCCAGACGGAACCCACCAAGGCGTATGGTGCCAGGTTGGGAATCGGGAGGTAGGGAGCTAGCATGCCTGGGGCTAGCAGGCCGGGAATCACACACCGGGAGGATCTTTGAAATCCAGCCAGGTAAGAACTTCACCAAACCTGGTTTCTCTCTAGCCATTTGGCGCGCCTCCGACAACACAGCCTCTCGCTGCTGAACTCCGGGTGCTCTCTTCCATCGATCCGAGCAGTTAGCCAAAAAAAAGGAAAAATTCAATAATTCCCACTCGAACGGCTCTGCTGGGCCCATTGTTGGTCGGTTCGTAATGTTACGGTGTGTGTGGGAAGTAGGACCCAAATGCAGATTATAGTGACAAAATGACTCCTTTATTTCAAGGCTACATAATCACAAAGACAGAACAGAACACTCACCGCAGACCAGGTCATGACACAAGACGAACCGACAAAGACAGACAGAAAAACCAGAACTTAAATACACACAAGACTAATCACACAAACAAGACACAGGTGAGGAGGGAGGAGAAAACACAGGGACACCAGGTGAACACAATCGGGTAAATCAGGGAGGGAAAACAGACAAAAAGCGACAGGCAGGAAACGGGGGGTGAACACTTTACAAAATAAAACAGGAAACCAAAGACAGAAACAGACAGACAAAACACAACACGGACAGATCGTGACATGCACAAACAAGTCCGTTCGATGTAACTGTACAGTTTGGCTCTAACTGGTTTCTAACTGACCAGACAAGAGCGACAAGAAAACAGCGGAGAAGTAACGGGGCAGAAACCCTCCTTTTTACGCAGCGGTCCAGACATAAGGCGCATTCACACTGCGGTACTTTTCCCACAAAGGTTCATGCGAACTTAGTTCAGTGAACTCTTTTATCGCGTTCACACCAAAAAGAGCCGGTACTAAATATAGCTCTTTTCTCACAAAAGAGCCGCTCGTAAGTCCCTGCTAGAGAGCAGGGACTTTCGAGCGGCTCTTTTGTGAGAAAAGAGCTATATTTCTGATTGGCTGGGCGGATTGCAAACCACGCCCCGTAAAACTTCCAAAAAGTTTTGTGAAGCCGCCATTTTATTATCCTCGCATTAGCATTAGCATTAGCCCAGCGCAGAAACGCAGAGAGACTAACTTATGGCAACACAAAATAAAACATGGGAGCGGTGGAGATGAGGAGGTGTCGGCGTTCTGGCGATTTACTCGGAAGGCTTCAGTCGAAGCTGCTGGGAGTCCCAGCAGCTTCGACTGAAGTCCTCTTACAACTCCGGGGACTTCCGGCCGGGGACTTTGGGCGGCAGTATCCGCCGTGAAGTTGTTTGTAGCCTGCCAGTAAACCCATAGCAGAAGAAGAAGAAGTGAAGTCAGCGGCTTCATTTGCCTAATCCACCCCAGGGACTTTTTCCGGTGTGAACGCGATCTGTACTTAGTTCATGCGAACTAAAGAGTTTGCATGAACTAAGTTCGCATGAACCTTTGTGGGAAAAGTACTGCGGTGTGAATGCGCCTAATGACATCAAACGGCGACACATATTCAGTGTGTGGTTCCTTTGGCATTAGGGCAGGGATATCTAGATACTCTCCACGGTCTGACATCATGAGTTGTGCTACTTTTAAAGCAAGCAGCGATGTTTTCAAATCTGTAATCAAAAAGCTCCTCAAAAACACTATCGAAGCAGATCCTGCCGTTGCTACGTTAGTTCAAACGGTAACAACGGACTATTTTTCTTAGCGGATGCATGTCAATTTAAATCAATACATACAACTATTTTTTAAATCAATAAAATCATTTTCTAAATCCATAAAAGCATTTAAATTAATATTGGGAGTCATATCGTTACTTTGTTGAGAATGTGGCCGTGTGTAATAAGCGGGATAATGTGCACATTGCATAATGTGCCTTCAAGCCGATCTAGATCCCTCCGCCTCGCGTCGGGCTCCTGATCAGCCTGTCGGTGTTCTTTTCCCCATCATGACCGCGTCACTGCACATTATCCCTTATTTGTTACATGGTTTAGTTGAATACTCGATTCTGATTGGTCAATTCAGAACACGTGACACGTTGTTAATCCAGAACAGACAGACCGCTGTCAAGCATTTATTGACCGTTGTTAAGGATGCTCACATCTGCACAAAGAAGTCCGTTCGATTGAACTTTATACAGTTTGGCTGCATATACAACGTTAGCTTAGCCTAGCCGACCCGATCTTCATTCAGAAAACAAGCATTCTAAAAGGTGTTTCTCTGCCGTCTGTCTGCAGACTTGTCAAAGCGTTAACTCATGGTTTTTACTAACCGGTATCAGTATGTAGTTACGTCGGCATCATTTAGAAATGTGTATTACAATTTAATCACGGTAAAATATGTTCAGTTTGTTGTAGCTCCCGAGCCAGCACGTCTTGTTTGAATGACTCGAGTAAACACAGCTGACAGACGCGGTGAAACTCGAGCGTTTAGAGCGATGCGATAGGAGCGTTTAGAGTGAAGCCAATATTCAAATCGCGTCCGGTGTGAATGTAGCATTAGACGCTTTTATCCAAAGCGATTTACATACTCAATACTGTGGACAATCGGAGCAATTTTTGTCTCAAGGACACAACCACATGCTGACTGCAGTGGGGTTTGAACCTGTGACCCCCTGATCCCAACACCAACGCACCATCCCACTGCGCCACACACCTCCCTAAATCCTGCATCAGCTTCTTTTAAAACGTCTACATACTTAGTTCTTTATTAGATCAGTTAAAATACAATGGGACTTTATTAATTGTACAACTGCCTTTGGATCATCAATAAACACATTGTGGTTCAATCCGTGGTTCCCCGGCAGGTGCTGCTCGGCCGGCAGGTGCTGCTCGGCCGCGTGTTAATCTGCGGCTCTAATCCCTCAGGATTAACCTCGCCACGGTCAGCCGGCACAGCTTTCACTTGCTCAGTTGTGTCTTAATAGAATTCCCTCCTCTGTCAACGGAAAGCCGACTGGACTGAGCTTTTTGTGGAAGTAGATCAAAAAAAAAAAAATTACGCTTCTTCTGTAGAAATGTCTCGTTTGCAGCCGCAGAACACAGCTGTCTCTGGCAGATCGTAAGAGGGACAACATTAGCATAGTAGTTCTGCTGCAGGCGCTATTAAAATGCCTTGGCTTTGTTTATCTTTAAGAAGGGAGGGTAGCAACAAGCTGGAGCTACTGTATGAAACCAGAGGAGGATGTATGGCTTTTGTGAAAGACACTGCAACACCAGGTGTAACGTAGTGTCTACATCCTGTCTCTCATACTGCACTTTATCAGCAGAGACATCAGGCCTTGTTTTTATGCCCAAACAAACCAATGTACTTACTTACTTACTTCTGGGACCGGGTCTATTCTGTTTGCGAGCAGAACTAGAAAATGTATACCTATTACTACCGGTTTCTTTATCATGTATTTAAGTCGGTCATTAATACATTTGATCTTTCACTGTAGCTGTTTTTTAAGGTGAGAAGTAGTTCCCAAATACCTGTACTTTCTACTTCTCACATGTTGAACACTAATACCTGTACTTTCTACTTCTTACATGTTGAACCCAAATACCTGTACTTTCTACTTCTTACATGTTGAACCCAAATACCTGTACTTTCTACTTCTCACATGTTGAAACACTAATACCTGTACTTTCTACTTCTTACATGTTGAACACAATACCTGTACTTTCTACTTCTTACATGTTGAACTCAAATACCTGTACTTTCTACTTCTTACATGTTGAACTCAAATACCTGTACTTTCTACTTCTTACATGTTGAACTCAAATACCTGTACTTTCTACTTCTCACATGTTGAACTCAAATACCTGTACTTTCTACTTCTTACATGTTGAACACAAATACCTGTACTTTCTACTTCTTACATGTTGAACTCAAATACCTGTACTTTCTACTTCTTACATGTTGAACCCAAATACCTGTACTTTCTACTTCTCACATGTTGAACTCAAATACCTGTACTTTCTACTTCTTACATGTTGAACACAAATACCTGTACTTTCTACTTCTCTCATTTTCCAAACAGCTGGTTCCTTCAGTTTGAATGTGTGTTTGGTGGCGTGATCATTATTATTTAGAGTCATTGCAGTACTTCTACTTTTACCAGAGTATCTTTAAAAACGAGTATCTGTACTTCTACTTGAGGAAAGAAGTTTAGGCAGTACTTCTACTTTTACCAGAGTATTTTTAAACACGAGTATCTGTACTTCTACTTGAGTAAAGGATGTGTGTACTGCAGCCTTCTCTGCTCATTCTAAAATCCCTTTTTCACAGAACTTTCTTGCTTCCTTCCTCGTAGTACAGCAGCTCACATTTTATGTTCCTGCTTAGCACAATTACAAGGTCCCTCCTGGGGGATTGGATCTCCTCTGCCCCCTGTGCTCTTGTTTGTTAACAGCCACAGTGCGTCTGATTAAAGTCTCTAACACACTCCTCTCTGCGGAGAACAATATCTCCTCTCCTTTTCCCCTCTCCCTTCTCCATTCATGCCTCTTCTTTTGATCACAGAACAGCAGCATCCCTGAAAAGCAACACGGCCTTAAACAGACACACACACACTTGCTCTTGTGTGAGGATGCATGTACCCGCTGGCAGCAACCACACACACACACAGCTCCCAGCTGAGCTCTTGTTCTGTGCTCTCAGAGATGTTAAATGAGGGCATTGATACATACATTTGCATTTGTTTCATCCACAACCATCCTCCTAACTAAAGCAAGCTATTACTCCATGCCCTCAATTGGCCAGGCGGCCTCAGACACGTCTGTGCTGGGCTCGTTTCATGTGAGGCTAGCGTGAGTGCTGCATCGATGTAGCTGTGTGTACACTCTCCTCACACATAAGTGGGCTAACAGCCATCTCTCACCACAGCGATGGTGCAGTTTGTCGATGTGTAGGTAAACACCACCCAAACGGTTCTTTGGTGCGTGGCTCTTTATTTGTTGTTTATTTGAGAGTAAGATAATTCACTGGGGTGGAAAGCTCCAGGAGGATCTTGAGCAGCTGCGTTTTCTTTGATTGACACTTGTTTGAAACATCTCCCTGGTCCCCGGTTTGAGCTTCAGTCTCAGGATCCATGTATCTGTGATCCTCTCCAGAATGGAAGGAGTCATCACATACAGAGCATCAGCTAGTTCCTGAACAGTGTCCTTCACATGCTGATATCCAAGAGAGGGAGTCACACAGTCACAAGATAGAGGAGTACCGGTTCTTGTTATCATACATCCTGCTGTCATAAACAAAATTGAGTTTTTCTCAAAAACTATGACTTTTTTTCAAAGAATCTAAGAATTCTGACTTTTTTTCTCAAAATCTCAAAAATGTTAATAATCTCTCGTCAACGGCTTGAGCTTCAATCTCAGGATCCATGTGTCTGTGATCCTCTCCAGAATGGAAGTAGTCATCACATACAGAGCATCAACTAGTTCCTGAACAGTGTGCTTCAGCGGAGGGATCTACATCCGCATGAAGGTGTTCTCCATAATGACCAAGTCACTGCACATTGTCCCGCTTATTACACACGGCCACATTCTCAACAAAGTAACGACATGACTCCCAATATTAATTTAAATGCTTTTGTGGATTTAGAAAATGATTTTATTGATTTAAAAAATAGTTGTATGTATTGATTTCAATTGACATGCATCCGCTAAGAAAAGTAGTCCGTTGTTACCGTTTGAACTAACGTAGCAACGGCAGGATCTGCTTCGATAGTGTTTTTGAGGAGCTTTTTGATTACAGATTTGAAAACATCGCTACTTGCTTTAAAAGTAGCACAACTCATGATGTCAGACCGTGGAGAGTATCTAGATATCCTGCCCTGATGCCAAAGGAACTGCACACTGAATATGTGTCGCCGTTTGATGTCTATGTCTGGACCGCTGCGTAAAAAGGAGGGTTTCTGCCCCGTTACTTCTCCGCTGTTTTCTTGTCGCTCTTGTCTGGTCAGTTAGAAACCAGTTAGAGCCAAACTGTACAGTTACATCTAACGGACTTGTTTGTGCAGATGTGAGCGTCCTTAACAACGGGCAATAAGTGCTTGAAAGCGGTCTGTCTGTTCTGGATTAACAACGTGTCACGTGTTCTGAATTGACCAATCAGAATCGAGTATTCAACTAAACCATGTAATAAGAGAGGGAGTTACACAGTCACAAAATGGAGGAGTACCGGTTCTTGTAGGAAATCATACATCCTGTCATGAACACAATACTGAGTTTTTCTCTAAATCGAAAAATTCTGACTTTTTCTCAAAAATTTGACTTTGTCTTCAAAGAATCTAAGAATTCTGACTTCTTTTCTCAAAATCTCAAATTGTTAATAATCCCTGGTCCCCGGCTTGAGCTTCAGCCTCAGGATCCATGTGTCTGTGATCCTCTCCAGAAGGAGTCATCACATACAGAGACTAGTTCCTGAGCAGTGTCCTTCACATGCTGATATCCAAGAGAGGGAGTCACACAG
>CADEHL010000817.1:17500-21960 GCA_902827135.1 Harpagifer antarcticus
AATTAAATGAAACAAGAGAATTATGATACTGTACAAACTCAAGCAGTATCAAATTGATAAACACAAATATTATTGACTTACACATTATATATAAACAAATTATCTACATAATTACACTTATTTAATCCCACCCTTTCTCCCAAAAAAATAATTATTAACATTTACTATTTCTTAACCACCGGTGATCAGATACTTGGACCTTATACTCCACTATATTTATCTTAGAGCTTAAGGGGCTTTTTGAGCTGTTTTGAGGGGTTTTCCCTTCTCTGTAGTGTGTTAGTGCATGCCAATAAAGAGGACTCTTTAAAGTAGAGACACTACATATTGATATACACCTGAACATCAGCAGGAGAGGACTCTTTAAAGTAGAGATACTACATACTGATATACACCTGAACATCAGCAGGAGAGGACTCTTTAAAGTAGAGACACTACATACTGATATACACCTGAACATCAGCAGGAGAGGACTCTTTAAAGTAGAGACACTACATACTGATATACACCTGCACATCAGCAGGAGATGACTCTTTAAAGTAGAGACACTACATACTGATATACACCTGAACATCAGCAGGAGAGGACTCTTTAAAGTAGAGACACTACATACTGATATACACATGAACATCAGCAGGAGAGGACTCTTTAAAGTAGAGACACTACATACTGATCTACATCTGCACATCAGCAGGAGAGGACTCTTTAAAGTAGAGACACTACATACTGATATACACCTGAACATCAGGAGGAGAAGACTCTTTAAAGTAGAGACACTACATACTGATATACACCTGAACATCAGCAGGAGAGGACTCTTTAAAGTAGAGACACTACATACGGATATACACATGAACATCAGCAGGAGAGGACTCTTTAAAGTAGAGACACTACATACTGATCTACATCTGCACATCAGCAGGAGAGGACTCTTTAAAGTAGAGACACGACATACTGATATACACCTGAACATCAGCAGGAGAGGACTCTTTAAAGTAGAGACACTACATACTGATATACACCTGAACATCAGCAGGAGAGGACTCTTTAAAGTAGAGACACTACATACTGATATACACCTGAACGTCAGCAGGAGAGGACTCTTTAAAGTAGAGACACTACATACTGATATACACCTGAACATCAGCAGGAGAGGACTCTTTAAAGTAGAGACACTACATACTGATATACACCTGAACATCAGCAGGAGAGGACTCTTTAAAGTCATTAAGGTGGAAAAACAACTTCCCAACTCATTCACGGATCATTCGTTGGCCTTGGCAGAGGGCTCTTCTTCCTCGAGTCACACATTTGTCTCCAAGAGGCTTTAAATTCGGCACAACATCGTATCTTTAGTACAAACATTGTCGCATGTTGATCCCGAGCGCCTGCCCCTTTTTAATGGCCTAAAGCAAGATAGCCATTTAATTTAATCTCTGCAAAGTTCAGTTGGTACTGCGAGACGATAATGAGGCAGGGTCAGGAGCGGAAGATAAACAGGACTAATGAACTGTTCGAATAATGCATATTTAAAGAGGTTAAGTAAACCAACAAACCCAGATACAAAACAAGGGCCGGGTCAACAGCATGACATTATGTCAGTGAACGCATCGTGAGCCCTGAAGGCCACAAACACCTCGCCAAATATCACATGGACCCGTCGTACACATGCATGCTAAAAAATAAAACTGAAAATGACTGAGGATCCCAGGAGAGCTTGAAATAACACGTAGAAAATAATATTATGAGAATCGGAGCCGGCATGACCTCCCTCCTCCAGGGGGAAGCGGAGAGAGAGGTGTTATTACTCATAGATTGAGACGGACACGGTGCGAGTGGTTTTAAGGTCAAAGAAGACAGTAAACAGTGAAGCTGAACGACCCTGAGGTCAAACCACTCGAGGCTTTCAGGCAGGACGACTCGCTGAGTGAAATTAGTTTTACCGAATGTTTTTTAAAGAAAGACGAGTAACGTCCTGCTGATGTGTTCCGACAGAGATGGAGTTATAGAGACAGAGAGGCAGATGCTGTTCGCCGTCCCTCTCTCTTTGTGTCCGTGTTCTCTGGATGCTCACAACTTGTACTTCATCCATTATTCACAGCTTGACTGAGAGCAGGAGACTTATCACCATTCAGCCAGAGGGAGGGAGAGGTGGAAGGGACGTAATGCGCAACTGGACTAGAGAGAGGGCTGCATGGCCAAAAGCGCTAACGTGCATCACTGCTGTGTGTGCAGGTGTGTGTGTGTGTGTGTGTGTGTGTGTGTGTGTGTGTGTGTGTGTGTGTGTGTGTGTGTGTGTGTGTGTGAATGCAGTCTGCCTTGTTGTGCTGCAGAGAGCCAGGTGTCCTGATGTGTGATTCACAATGTTCTGCCGCTGTGCCCATGGAGCAGATCCATTTTAAATCACCCATGTTGACACACACACACACACACACACACACACACACACACACACACACACACACACACACACACACACACACACGTTTGCCCACCAAAGAGCTGCCTCTACTCCATTCTGTGGACTGAAAGAAATGAGCATGGCTCTGCCTTCCCACTGCTCCCATTATGCTCTTGATGGTGGGACGTCTGCGGCGGCTCAGACCCCGGTAGAGCAGTTTGACGTGACCCCACAGAGATGTTTTGATTCGGTGAAATACACTTCTGAGGACAAGCTCGAGGACTTGGCAAAGAAGACGTTTCGGCAGATAGTGACGAAAACAGACTATTGGAGGTTTTTAGAGCAATATAAGGGGTTAAGGTTTACAGAAACAAAGTCGAAAAACTCCTTCTCGTCCAATCAGACCTCAGGAGAGATTCAAGCCATGTACACTGAACATAAATATAAACGCAACACTTTAGTTTTTGCTCCCATTTCTCATGAGATGAACTCAAAGATCTAAAACATTTTCTATAAACACAAAATAACCATTTCTCTCAAATATTGTTCACAAATCTGAAAGAATGTGTGATATCAAGATGCTGATTAGACAGCATGATTATTGCACAGGTGTGCCTTAGGCTGGCCACAATAAAAGGCCACTCTGAAACGTGCAGTTTTGCTTTATTGGGGGGGGTGGGGGGGGTCCGAAAACCAGTCAGTATCTGGTGTGAGGGGTAGGGTTAGGGTTAGGGTAATGTTGTGAATCGAGTGGCCCATGGTGGTGGTGGGGTTATGGTATGGGCAGGCGTATGTAATGGACGACGAACACAGGCCACTCGATTCATAACATTACCCTAACCCTACCCCTACCCCTCACAGCAGATACTGTGGGTCCGAAAACCAGTCAGTATCTGGTGTGAGGGGTAGGGGTAGGGGTAGGGGTAGGGGTAGGGGTAGGGGTTAGGGGTAGGGTTAGGGGTAGGGTTAGGGTAATGTTGTGAATCGAGTGGCCCATGGTGGTGGTGGGGTTATGGTATGGGCAGGCGTATGTTATGGACGACGAACACAGGCCACTTGATTCATAACATTACCCTAACCCTACCCCTACCCCTCACAGCAGATACTGTGGGTCGGAAAACCAGTCAGTATCTGGTGTGAGGGGTAGGGGTAGGGGTAGGGGTAGGGGTTAGGGGTAGGGTTAGGGGTAGGGTTAGGGTAATGTTGTGAATCGAGTGGCCCATGGTGGTGGTGGGGTTATGGTATGGGCAGGCGTATGTTATGGACGACGAACACAGGCCACTTGATTCACAACATTACTTCCTGTTCCCTTGTCTTGAAGTCAATGGTGTTTTGAACGTGGTTGTGGTTGGATGCCTAAAATAAGGTCTGTGGTTAACGCAAGCTGAAAATATCTTACGTTTTTTGTTTTGTTGAACTGCTGCTTAGTTAAAGTCGTCTAATGTTTGACGTGATGACGTAGTAGTTTATTTAGTCACTTCTTATCAACCGGCCTTTCTAAATTATATATATATATATTTCATGTCGTAGAACAAAATGTATTTAACTTGTGTAAACCACAGATCTTATTTCAGACCAATAACCATTGACTTCAAGACCCAGACCGAGCTAAAATGCTAACTATCTTCCCGATATGTACTTCTCTCTACGTGTACGTCTAAAACTCTGCTACTGACTTCTGAAAGTGGTCGTAGTATGTGTTCAATGTTTTAAAAGCAGAAACACTAATTCCATGCTACTTCCGTCACCACTTCCTCGCCTTCATGTGAGTTAAAAACCCCAGTGAAGTTTGTATATCAGCAACAAACACACACACAGTTTCTTGGCACGGCTTTGCTTCACACTGATAACAGCAGAAGGTTTCAGGGCTTAGGAGATGCAACAAGTTTCAAAAACAGAAAATGAATAAGCATAAAATAACTAATAAAGTGTTATTACTTATCGAGAAACACTCTGGAGCCATATTGCTGCAGGCCAGATTGCGAGTGGAGAAAAACGATGTAAATATTGGACGTTTTGTCCCAGTGTGGTCGTTCAGCTGCAGGAAGCTTGGTACGTG
>CADEHL010000818.1:0-25014 GCA_902827135.1 Harpagifer antarcticus
CGTGAGGTTAAAGGAACACAACGTGAGGTTAAAGGAACCACAACGTGAGGTTAAAGGAAACACAACGTGAGGTTAAAGGAAAGGTTAAAGGAACCACAACGTGAGGTTAAAGGAACCACAACGTGAGGTTAAAGGAACCACAACGTGAGGTTAAAGGAACCACAACGTGAGGTTAAAGGAACACAACGTGAGGTTAAAGGAAAGGTTAAAGGAAACACAACGTGAGGTTAAAGGAAACACAACCTCTCTTAACGTTAACTTAGGTATAAATTACAACCTCATTCTACCACCTCCGCAATACTGCAAGGCTCTCACCCTCTCTAGTATGAGTTGTATTAAACTACAGTGAGTTATATTCAAACTACAGTGAGTTATATATTAAACTACAGTGAGTTATATATTAAACTACAGTGAGTTATATTCAAACTACAGTGAGTTATATATTAAACTACAGTGAGTTATATTCAAACTATAGTGAGTTATATTCAAACTACAGTGAGTTATATTCAAACTACAGTGAGTTATATTCAAACTACAGTGAGTTATATTCAAACTACAGAGAGTTATTTTAAACTACAGTGAGTTATATTTAAACTACAGAGAGTTATTTTAAACTACAGTGAGTTATATTTAAACTACAGTGAGTTATGTTTAAACTACAGTGAGTTATATTCAAACTACAGTGAGTTATATTCAAACTACAGAGAGTTATATTCAAACTACAGAGAGTTATTTTAAACTACAGTGAGTTATATTTAAACTACAGAGAGTTATATTCAAACTACAGAGAGTTATATTTAAACTACAGTTATATTCAAACTACAAAGAGTTATATTCAAACTACAGTGAGTTATATTTAAACTACAGTGAGTTATATTCAAACTACAGTGAGTTATATTCAAATTACAGAGTTATTTTAAACTACAGTGAGTTATATTTAAACTACAGTGAGTTATATTCAAACTACAGAGAGTTATATTCAAACTAAACTACAGAGAGTTATATTCAAACTACAGAGAGTTATTTTTAAACTACAGTGAGTTATATTCAAACTACAGTGCAGTGAGTTATATTTAAACTACAGTGAGTTATATTCAAACTACAGTGAGTTATATTTAAACTACAGTGAGTTGTATTCAAACTACAGTGAGTTATATTCAAACTACAGTGAGTTATATTTAAACTATGGTGAGTTATTTTAAACTACAGTGAGTTATATTTAAACTACAGTGAGTTATATTTAAACTACAGTAAATTATATTTAAACTACAGTGAATTATTTTAAACTATAGCAAGTTATATTTAAACTACAGTGAGTTATATTCAAACTACAGTGAGTTGTATTTAAACTACAGTGAGTTATATTCAAACTACAGTGAGTTATTTTGAACTACAGTGAGTTATATTTAAACTACAGTGAGTTATATTCAAACTACAATGAGTTACATTTAAACTACAGTGAGTTATATTTAAACTACAGTGAGTTGTATTCAAACTACAGTGAGTTATATTCAAACTACAGTGCAGTGAGTTATATTTAAACTACAGTGAGTTATATTCAAACTACAGTGAGTTATATTTAAACTACAGTGAGTTGTATTCAAACTACAGTGAGTTATATTCAAACTACAGTGAGTTATATTTAAACTACGGTGAGTTATTTTAAACTACAGTGAGTTATATTTAAACTACAGTGAGTTATATTTAAACTACAGTAAATTATATTTAAACTACAGTGAGTTATTTTAAACTATAGCAAGTTATATTTAAACTACAGTGAGTTATATTCAAACTACAGTGAGTTGTATTTAAACTACAGTGAGTTATATTCAAACTACAGTGAGTTATTTTGAACTACAGTGAGTTATATTTAAACTACAGTGAGTTATATTCAAACTACAATGAGTTACATTTAAACTACAGTGAGTTATATTTAAACTACAGTGAGTTGTATTCAAACTACAGTGAGTTATATTCAAACTACAGTGAGTTATATTTAAACTACGGTGAGTTATTTTAAACTACAGTGAGTTATATTTAAACTACAGTGAGTTATATTTAAACTACAGTGAATTATATTTAAACTACAGTGAGTTGTATTTAAACTACAGAGAGTTATATTTAAACTACAGTGAGTTATTTTAAACTACAGCAAGTTATATTTAAACTACAGTGAGTTATATTCAAACTACAGTGAGTTGTATTTAAACTACAGTGAGTTATATTCAAACTACAGTGAGTTATTTTGAACTACAGTGAGTTATATTTAAACTACAGTGAGTTATATTCAAACTACAATGAGTTATATTTAAACTACAGTGAGTTATATTCAAACTACAGTGAGTTATATTTAAACTACAGTGAGTTATATTTAAACTACAGTGAGTTATATTTAAACTACAGTGAGTTATATTCAAACTACAGTGAGTTATATTTAAACTACAGTGAGTTATATTCAAACTACAGTGAGTTATATTTAAACTACGGTGAGTTATTTTAAACTACAGTGAGTTATATTTAAACTACAGTGAGTTATATTTAAACTACAGTAAATTATATTTAAACTACAGTGAGTTATTTTAAACTACAGCAAGTTATATTTAAACTACAGTGAGTTATATTCAAACTACAGTGAGTTGTATTTAAACTACAGTGAGTTATATTCAAACTACAGTGAGTTATTTTGAACTACAGTGAGTTATATTTAAACTACAGTGAGTTATATTCAAACTACAATGAGTTACATTTAAACTACAGTGAGTTATATTTAAACTACAGTGAGTTGTATTCAAACTACAGTGAGGTATATTCAAACTACAGTGAGTTATATTTAAACTACGGTGAGTTATTTTAAACTACAGTGAGTTATATTTAAACTACAGTGAGTTATATTTAAACTACAGTGAATTATATTTAAACTACAGTGAGTTGTATTTAAACTACAGAGAGTTATATTTAAACTACAGTGAGTTATTTTAAACTACAGCAAGTTATATTTAAACTACAGTGAGTTATATTCAAACTACAGTGAGTTGTATTAAAACTACAGTGAGTTATATTCAAACTACAGTGAGTTATTTTGAACTACAGTGAGTTATATTTAAACTACAGTGAGTTATATTCAAACTACAATGAGTTACATTTAAACTACAGTGAGTTATATTTAAACTACAGTGAGTTATATTCAAACTACAATGAGTTACATTTAAACTACAGTGAGTTATATATTTAAACTACAACTACAGTGAGTTACATATTTAAACTACAGTGAGTTATATATTTAAACTACAGTGAGTTATATTCAAACTACAGTGAGTTATATTTAAACTACAGTGAGTTATATTGAAACTACAGTGAGTTATATTCAAACTACAGTCAGTTATTTTAAACTACAGTGAGTTGTATTCAAACTACAGAGAGTTATTTTAAACTACAGTCAGTTATTTTAAACTACAGTGAGTTGTATTCAAACTACAGTGAGTTGTATTAAAACTACAGTGAGTTATATTCAAACTACAGTGAGTTATTTTGAACTACAGTGAGTTATATTTAAACTACAGTGAGTTATATTCAAACTACAATGAGTTACATTTAAACTACAGTGAGTTATAT
This sequence comes from Harpagifer antarcticus, assembly GCA_902827135.1. NCBI lineage: Eukaryota > Metazoa > Chordata > Actinopteri > Perciformes > Harpagiferidae > Harpagifer > Harpagifer antarcticus. The sequence continues at coordinate 3,613 of CADEHL010000818.1, forward strand.
ATTTAAACTACAACTACAGTGAGTTATATTTAAACTACAGTGAGTTATATTTAAACTACAATGAGTTATATTTAAACTACAGTGAGTTATATTCAAACTACAATGAGTTACATTTAAACTACAGTGAGTTATATATTTAAACTACAGTGAGTTATATATTTAAACTACAGTGAGTTATTTTCAAACTACAGTGAGTTATATTTAAACTACAGTGAGTTATATTGAAACTACAGTGAGTTATATTCAAACTACAGTCAGTTATTTTAAACTACAGTGAGTTGTATTCAAACTACAGAGAGTTATTTTAAACTACAGTCAGTTATTTTAAACTACAGTGAGTTGTATTCAAACTACAGAGTTATTTTAAACTACAGTGAGTTATATTCAAACTACAGTGAGTTATATATTTAAACTACAACTACAGTGAGTTATATTTAAACTACAGAGAGTTATTTTAAACTACAGTGAGCTATATTTAAACTACAACTACAGTGAGTTATATTTAAACTACTGTGAGTTACATTTAAACTACAGTAAGTTATATTCAAACTACAATGAGTTACATTTAAACTACAGTGAGTTATATATTTAAATTACAACTACAGTGAGTTACATATTTAAACTACAGTGAGTTATATTAAAACTACAGTGAGTTATATTTAAACTACAGTGAGTTATATTGAAACTACATTGAAACTACAGTGAGTTATATTCAAACTACAGTCAGTTATTTTAAACTACAATGAGTTATATTTAAACTACAGTGAGTTATATTCAAACTACAGTGAGTTATATTTAAACTACAGTGAGTTATATTTAAACTACAGTGAGTTATATTCAAACTACAGTGAGTTATATTTAAACTACAGTGAGTTGTATTCAAACTATAGTGAGTTATATTCAAACTACAGTGAGTTATATTTAAACTACGGTGAGTTATTTTAAACTACAGTGAGTTATATTTAAACTACAGTAAATTATATTTAAACTACAGTGAGTTATTTTAAACTACAGCAAGTTATATTTAAACTACAGTGAGTTATATTCAAACTACAGTGAGTTGTATTTAAACTACAGTGAGTTATATTCAAACTACAGTGAGTTATTTTGAACTACAGTGAGTTATATTTAAACTACAGTGAGTTATATTCAAACTACAATGAGTTACATTTAAACTACAGTGAGTTATATTTAAACTACAGTGAGTTGTATTCAAACTACAGTGAGTTATATTCAAACTACAGTGAGTTATATTTAAACTACGGTGAGTTATTTTAAACTACAGTGAGTTATATTTAAACTACAGTGAGTTATATTTAAACTACAGTGAATTATATTTAAACTACAGTGAGTTGTATTTAAACTACAGAGAGTTATATTTAAACTACAGTGAGTTATTTTAAACTACAGCAAGTTATATTTAAACTACAGTGAGTTATATTCAAACTACAGTGAGTTGTATTAAAACTACAGTGAGTTATATTCAAACTACAGTGAGTTATTTTGAACTACAGTGAGTTATATTTAAACTACAGTGAGTTATATTCAAACTACAATGAGTTACATTTAAACTACAGTGAGTTATATATTTAAACTACAACTACAGTGAGTTATATTTAAACTACAGTGAGTTATATTTAAACTACAATGAGTTATATTTAAACTACAGTGAGTTATATTCAAACTACAATGAGTTACATTTAAACTACAGTGAGTTATATATTTAAACTACAACTACAGTGAGTTACATATTTAAACTACAGTGAGTTATATATTTAAACTACAGTGAGTTATATTCAAACTACAGTGAGTTATATTTAAACTACAGTGAGTTATATTGAAACTACAGTGAGTTATATTCAAACTACAGTCAGTTATTTTAAACTACAGTGAGTTGTATTCAAACTACAGAGTTATTTTAAACTACAGTGAGTTATATTCAAACTACAGTGAGTTATATATTTAAACTACAACTACAGTGAGTTATATTTAAACTACAGAGAGTTATTTTAAACTACAGTGAGCTATATTTAAACTACAACTACAGTGAGTTATATTTAAACTACTGTGAGTTATATTTAAACTACAGTAAGTTATATTCAAACTACAATGAGTTACATTTAAACTACAGTGAGTTATATATTTAAATTACAACTACAGTGAGTTACATATTTAAACTACAGTGAGTTATATTAAAACTACAGTGAGTTATATTTAAACTACAGTGAGTTATATTGAAACTACATTGAAACTACAGTGAGTTATATTCAAACTACAGTCAGTTATTTTAAACTACAGAGAGTTATTTTTAAACTACAGTCAGTTATTTTAAACTACAGTGAGTTGTATTCAAACTACAGAGTTATTTTAAACTACAGTGAGTTATATATTTAAACTACAACTACAGTGAGTTGTATTCAAACTACAGTGAGTTATATTTAAACTACAGTGAGTTGTATTTTAAACTACAGTGAGTTATTTCAAACTACAGTGTGTTATATTCAAACTACAGAGAGTTATTTTAAACTACAGTCAGTTATTTTAAACTACAGTGAGTTATATTCAAGCTACAGTGAGTTATATTCAAACTACAGAGAGTTATGTTAAACTACAGTGAGTTATATTTAAACTACAGTGAGTTATATTTAAACTACAGTTATATTCAAACTACAGAGAGTTATATTCAAACTACAGTGAGTTATATTCAAACTACAGAGAGTTATTTTTAAACTACAGTGGGTTATATTCAAACTACAGAGAGTTATATTTAAACTACAGTGAGTTATATTCAAACTACAGAGAGTTATATTTAAACTACAGAGTTATATTCAAACTACAGTGAGTTATATATTTAAACTACAGTTATATTCAAACTACAGTGAGTTGTATTCAAACTACAGAGTTATTTTAAACTACAGTGAGTTATATTCAAACTACAGAGAGTTATATTCAAACTACAGTGAGTTATATATTAAACTAAAGTGAGTCATATATTAAACTACAGTGAGTTATTTTAAACTACAGTGAGTTATATTCAAACTACAGTGAGTTATATTCAAACTACAGAGAGTTATTTTAAACTACAGTGAGTTATATTCAAACTACAGTGAGTTATATTTAAACTACAGAGAGTTATATTTAAACTATAGAGAGTTATATTCAAACTACAGAGAGTTATATTTAAACTACAGTGAGTTATATTCAAACTACAGAGTTATATTCAAACGACAGTGAGTTATATTTAAACTACAGTGAGTTATATTCAAACTACAGAGAGTTATATTCAAACTACAGTGAGTTATATTTAAACTACAGTTATATTCAAACTACAGAGAGTTATATTCAAACTACAGTGAGTTATATTCAAACTACAGAGAGTTATTTTTAAACTACAGTGGGTTATATTCAAACTACAGAGAGTTATATTTAAACTACAGTGAGTTATATTCAAACTACAGAGAGTTATATTTAAACTACAGAGAGTTATATTCAAACTACAGTGAGTTATATATTTAAACTACAGTTATATTCAAACTACAGTGAGTTGTATTCAAACTACAGAGTTATTTTAAACTACAGTGAGTTATATTCAAACTACAGTGAGTTGTATTCAAACTACAGAGTTATTTTAAACTACAGTGAGTTATTTTAAACTACAGTGAGTTATATTCAAACTACAGTGAGTTATTTTTAAACTACAGTGAGTTATATTCAAACTACAGAGTTATATTCAAACTAAACTACAGAGAGTTATATTCAAACTACAGAGAGTTATTTTTTAAACTACAGTGAGTTATATTCAAACTACAGAGAGTTATTTTAAACTACAGTGAGTTATATTTAAACTACAGAGAGTTATATTCAAACTACAGAGAGTTATATTTAAACTACAGTTATATTCAAACTACAGTGAGTTATATTTAAACTACAGTGAGTTATATTCAAACTACAGTGAGTTATATTCAAACTACAGAGAGTTATATTCAAACTACAGAGTTATATTTAAACTACAGTGAGTTATATTTAAACTACAGTGAGTTATATTCAAACTACAGAGAGTTATTTTTAAACTACAGTGAGTTATATTCAAATTACAGAGAGTTATTTTAAACTACAGTGAGTTATATTTAAACTACAGTGAGTTATATTCAAACTACAGAGAGTTACATTCAAACTAAACTACAGAGAGTTATATTCAAACTACAGAGAGTTATTTTTAAACTACAGTGAGTTATATTCAAACTACAGTGAGTTATATTTAAACTACAGTGAGTTATATTTAAACTACAGTGAGTTATATTCAAACTACAGAGAGTTATATTCAAACTACAGTGAGTTATATTCAAACTACAGAGAGTTATATTCAAACTACAGAGAGTTATATTCAGAGTGGAGGGCTGTGCAGACGTGTCAGAGTCAGAGAGTTGATATGAACATGGCTCACAATGTTAAGAGTAAGATGTTGTTGACATCACGCAACGCCTCATGTTTTTGGGTGGACAAAGAGTCCGTGTCAGTTGTTGTTGTTGTTGTTGTTGTTGTTCCCCCACCCCCAAAGCAACTCTGAGTCCCAGAAAGGCTCTATGGAAATAAAGCATTATTAATGTGTGGTGAGACGTTGCTGAAGCTCACCTCTCTGCGTTCAGAGCCATCAGCTTGGCCACGTTGTAGCAGATCCTCGCTTCCAGCACTTTGCAGTTCTCATACGCCTGTCTGCAGAGTCAAAGAACACACATCATTCACACCAGAGACGGTCTCCTATCATACACAGGGTCTCCTGTCATACACAGGGTCTCTGCAGGAGGTCTCCTATCATACACAGGGTCTCCTGTCATTCACAGGGTCTCCTATCATACACAGGGTCTCTGCAGGAGGTCTCCTATCATACACAGGGTCTCCTGTCATTCACAGGGTCTCCTATCATACACAGGGTCTCTGCAGGAGGTCTCCTATCATACACAGGGTCTCCTGTCATACTCAGGGTCTCCTATCATACACAGGGTCTCTGCAGGAGGTCTCCTATCATACACAGGGTCTCTGCAGGAGGTCTCCTATCATACACAGGGTCTCCTGTCATACTCAGGGTCTCCTATCATACACAGGGTCTCTGCAGGAGGCCTCCTATCATACACAGGGTCTCTGCAGGAGGCCTCCTATCATACACAGGGTCTCTGCAGGAGGTCTCCTATCGTACACAGGGTCTCTGCAGGAGGCCTCCTATCATACACAGGGTCTCCTGTCATTCACAGGGTCTCCTATCATACACAGGGTCTCTGCAGGAGGTCTCCTATCGTACACAGGGTCTCTGCAGGAGGCCTCCTATCATACACAGGGTCTCTGCAGGAGGTCTCCTATCGTACACAGGGTCTCTGCAGGAGGCCTCCTATCATACACAGGGTCTCTGCAGGAGGCCTCCTATCATACACAGGGTCTCTGCAGGAGGCCTCCTATCATACACAGGGTCTCTGCAGGAGGCCTCCTATCATACACAGGGTCTCTGCAGGAGGTCTCCTATCATACACAGGGTCTCTGCAGGAGGCCTCCTATCATACACAGGGTCTCTGCAGGAGGTCTCCTATCGTACACAGGGTCTCCTGTCATTCACAGGGTCTCCTATCATACACAGGGTCTCCTGTCATACTCAGGGTCTCTGCAGGAGGCCTCCTATCATACACAGGGTCTCTGCAGGAGGCCTCCTATCATACACAGGGTCTCTGCAGGAGGCCTCCTATCATACACAGGGTCTCTGCAGGAGGTCTCCTATCATACACAGGGTCTCTGCAGGAGGCCTCCTATCATACACAGGGTCTCTGCAGGAGGCCTCCTATCATACACAGGGTCTCTGCAGGAGGTCTCCTATCATACACAGGGTCTCTGCAGGAGGCCTCCTATCATACACAGGGTCTCTGCAGGAGGTCTCCTATCATACACAGGGTCTCTGCAGGAGGCCTCCTATCATACACAGGGTCTCTGCAGGAGGTCTCCTATCATACACAGGGTCTCTGCAGGAGGCCTCCTATCATACACAGGGTCTCTGCAGGAGGCCTCCTATCATACACAGGGTCTCTGCAGGAGGTCTCCTATCATACACAGGGTCTCTGCAGGAGGTCTCCTATCATACACAGGGTCTCTGCAGGAGGCCTCCTATCATACACAGGGTCTCCTATCATACACAGGGTCTCTGCAGGAGGCCTGGAGTCACATGTCAGACCTTTTTTAAGACCCTTTCCAAACAGGTTCAGACCTCATCGCCACTTGGAGTTCTAACCGGTTACCTTGGTGACACACTTCACCTCACATTCACTATACACAGTACTGATGTCCTTCCTCCTGATCTTCCAACCGTTTGGACGCAGACTTGCATTTCCCCATAACGATGTTGCTTAGAAACCGGCGTAAACGGACCTTCGCGCTATCAAGCAGTGAGCGTGCGACGTCCTGTTCAGATGACGTCCAACGGGATCAATAAACTACAGAATCACAGACACACCTACGCAGTGACTACATTCAGGCAGACTGCGGAACCTCTCTGGACCATTCAGATACTTATTCAAAACAACATACAGAATGTAACACCTTGGAAAATGCCCTTTAATATTTTTTAATAGCCTTAATTTTCGCTAAATTGATCTATCAACTTGTAATACTTTGTAAGACCCCGCGGACCCCCTGATGCTACTTTTAGGCATATATTATGGGTCTCAGATATATAAAAAGAGGAGGGGGAGCTAATGCCTGCTCAGAACTCTCCCAGCAGAAACTCAGCTAAATGCTGCCGTGATGAAACTCCACATCATGTTCCAAACCACATCAAGGATTCTCTCTGAAACTAGATTTACCACAAGGTGACTTCCTTTTGACTTCCTGCTTCTTCACACACACTCTCTCCAGCACAGGTTAGCTCTGAGTGTTAGCATGCTAATGGAAACACAGACCATATCTCTTCCAGAACACGTCTCATTGTTTCTGACAGCAACGTTTCTGATTGGCCCGTGGGGGTAAAGCCCGCCCACATTTTAGTAATGTGGTCATGAAGCAGCAAATCTGGATCAGCTCCGTTGTTCCCTGTTTTTAGAGATGTGGGTACGGAGGAGAAGAGAGAGGGGTTTCTGACACTTTGAGAGTCTCCTGACACACCGGGACACACCGGGGACACACCGGGGACACATGTAGAGAAGACATCAGAAAGTGCATTTTGCATGATAGGAGACCTTGTACACGTTCACTTGTAAATGTGAGTATGCTGCCACCTGCTGGTCCCAAAGACAGATGAAATGTGAGCCCAGCCTGTTATCTAAGATTAGACGAGATGGAGCTTTATTAATCCCCGGGTCATATATACATATTAAATATATTTAATTAGTGTGTCGGTAAGAAGTTATTGTGAGAACAGTGTGTATTTGATGTACAGTACGTGTGTTGTCACATTACACATCTCCAGGTGAGGAAAGGGATCCGAGGACTCACTCAAAGTGCAGCTTGATCTGACTCTCCTCGGCGTATTTAGAGATGCCGTTAATGAACAAAGTGCGCTTCACCTGCAAGACACAACACTGGGATTAGAACACAAACACACCTTCTCATGTTTTCAAGATTCACATGCAGGTAAAGTGTGTGTGTGATGCTGCAGGTGTGTGTGTGTGTGTAATGGTGCGTGTGTGTGTGTGTGATGCTGAGTGTGTGTGTAATGCTGCGTGTGTGATGCTGCAGGTGTGTGTGATGCTGAGTGTGTGATGCTGGAGGTATGTGTGTGTGTGTGTATGTGTGTAATACTGCGTGTGTGTGTGTGTGTGATGCTGAGTGTTTGTGTAATGCTGCGTGTGTGATGCTGCAGGTGTGTGTGATGCTGAGTGTGTGATGCTGGAGGTATGTGTGTGTGTGTGTATGTGTGTAATACTGCGTGTGTGTGTGTGTGTGTGGCTCACCAGGTCGTCCTCCTTGTAGTGCATCTTGGAGGTGTGTCTCCTCATGCTGTAGACGGTCAGCAGCAGGTACATGAAGGCGAAGGAGGTGTGCAGCCACAGCAGGTTGGTCCTGAGAGACACACAAACACACAAAGGTAAATCAAAGCCACAGCAGGTTGGTCCTGAGAGAGACACAAACACACAAAGGTAAATCAAAGCCACAGCAGGTTGGTCCTGAGAGAGACACAAACACACAAAGGTAAATCAAAGCCACAGCAGGTTGGTCCTGAGAGAGACACAAACACACAAAGGTAAATCAAAGCCACAGCAGGTTGGTCCTGAGAGAGACACAAACACACAAAGGTAAATCAAAGCCACAGCAGGTTGGTCCTGAGAGAGACACAAACACACAAAGGTAAATCAAAGCCACAGCAGGTTGGTCCTGAGAGAGACACAAACACACAAAGGTAAATCAAAGCCACAGCAGGTTGGTCCTGAGAGAGACACACAAACACACAAAGGTAAATCAAAGCCACAGCAGGTTGGTCCTGAGAGAGAGACACAAACACACAAAGGTAAATCAAAGCCACAGCAGGTTGGTCCTGAGAGAGACACAAACACACAAAGGTAAATCAAAGCCACAGCAGGTTGGTCCTGAGAGAGACACACAAACACACAAAGGTAAATCAAAGCCACAGCAGGTTGGTCCTGAGAGACACAAACACACAAAGGTAAATCAAAGCCACAGCAGGTTGGTCCTGAGAGAGACACAAACACACAAAGGTAAATCAAAGCCAGAGCAGGTTGGTCCTGAGAGAGAGACACAAACACACAAAGGTAAATCAAAGCCACAGCAGGTTGGTCCTGAGAGAGAGACACAAACACACAAAGGTAAATCAAAGCCACAGCAGGTTGGTCCTGAGAGAGACACAAACACACAAAGGTAAATCAAAGCCAGAGCAGGTTGGTCCTGAGAGAGAGACACAAACACACAAAGGTAAATCAAAGCCACAGCAGGTTGGTCCTGAGAGAGACACACAAACACACAAAGGTAAATCAAAGCCACAGCAGGTTGGTCCTGAGAGAGACACAAACACACAAAGGTAAATCAAAGCCACAGCAGGTTGGTCCTGAGAGAGAGACACAAACACACAAAGGTAAATCAAAGCCACAGCAGGTTGGTCCTGAGAGAGAGACACAAACACACAAAGGTAAATCAAAGCCAGAGCAGAAATCTAACTTAACAGGATTGCATTTATCATTTTATACTTATGATATTTTATCTGAAATGAGTGTTTTCATTATGATGCTATCCGTCCAGCAGCAGAGCATTAGATATTATATATATATGATATACAGTATATATATATATATGATATACAGTATATATATATATGATATACAGGGGTCCCTCAGGGCTCTGTTCTTGGTCCCCTCCTTTTCTCCCTGTACACAAACTCGCTCGGATCGGTCATTAGCCCGCATGGTTTTTCATACCACTGCTATGCTGACGACACCCAATTGATTCTGTCCTTTCCCCGCTCAGAGACCCAGGTCGTCGCACGCATCTCTGCTTGTCTAGCTGACATCTCTCAGTGGATGTCTGCTCATCACCTCAAGCTCAACCTTGACAAGACTGAACTGCTTTTCCTTCCGGGAAAAGATTGTCCCACTCTTGACCTGACGATCAACATCGGCACCTCTGTTGTTTCCCCGACTCAGACTGCAAGGACTCTGGGTGTGACCCTAGATAACAACCTCTCCTTCACTGCAAACATCGCTGCTACAACCCGTTGCTGCAGATACACGCTTTACAACATCAGGAGGATTCGTCCCCAGCTGACCCAGAAAGCCACGCAGGTTCTGGTCCAGGCTCTCGTCACCTCACGCCTAGACTACTGCAACTCCCTCCTGGCTGGTCTACCTGCATGTGTCATCCGACCTCTGCAGCTCATCCAGAATGCAGCGGCTCGTCTGGTCTTCAACCTTCCTAAATGTTCCCCCCCCACTCCGCTCCTCCGCTCCCTCCACTGGCTCCCGGTAACTGCTAGAATCCACTTCAAGACACTGGTACTTGCGTACCATGCTGCAAATGGATCTGGCCCTTCCTACATCCAGGACATGGTTAAACCGTACACCCCAGCACGTGCACTCCGCTCTGCATCAGCCAAACGACTCGCTGCACCCTCGCTGCGAGGGGGACCCAAGTTCCCATCAGTAGAAACACGTGGGTTTGCTATCCTGGCTCCAAGATGGTGGAATGAGCTCCCCATTGACATCAGGACGGCAGAAAGCTTACACACCTTCCAGACTGAAAACTCATCTCTTTCGACTCCACTTCCAGCCATAGAATTACTAACAAAGCACTTATATACTAACAAAGGACTGGCTTCTCTAAAGCCAGCTGAGTAGCACTTGAAGTGTTTGGCTCTATGAAACCTGATGTACTTTATGATTCTGTTTTCTTCAGGGCTGTGTCTTCCTGGTCGTATGTACTTATTGTAAGTCGCTTTGGACAAAAGCGTCAGCTAAATGCAATGTAATGTAATGTAATGTAATATACAGTATATATATATATGATATACAGTATAAGCTCGCGGCACTCACCCAGACTTCAGGTTGGCGATGGTCGTGCGTCCGAAGCTGTACGCGTTGTTTTCTGGAACAAATACAAATGTTATTGTTTAAGAAACCCTTAAAAGGAGGGGCTGAGATTATTCAGGGTAACATTACAAAATACACACAACACAGATATTGCAGTACACACAGGAGGTACTGGAGTACTTCTACTTCCTGCTACTTCCTGCGTCCACTAATCACAGAGGAAATACATTTATCAGCTTCTTGTTTCAATAAACTAGTGACATATCTTTAGCAGCTGCAGCGTCTGAGTACGATATTTATTTGGTTTATTTATATGTTTGTTTAACTATTTTCTGTAATGTAAAAGATTATACCAAAAACCATATCCAGAAAATGAACAGATGTTTATGTTTCTAACGGTCCTTAAACGCCTCCGTCAGCGAAGAAATGAACAAATAAAGGTAAAAACATAAATTTTATTTCATCAAATTCTCATTAAAATAAGTCAAAATAAAGTGTGAGCCGTGTGCAAAACCAGATCATGTAGAAACATCAAGAAATGATTTATAATGAGACGGGCACTTTTTTAAATGTTTGTAAAATAAAATCAAAGAATCTGAACTTGCGTTTCATGTTTTGATGATTTATGGCCCTGTAACTTTTATTCTGCAGATTCATTTGTTTTGAAATGCTCTCTATCATTGGAGCCATGATGCTGCAGACAGGAAGCTGCTCGAGGTCCGGAGGGTGACTCTGCAGGGGGAGGAGCTTAGTGCTAACGCTAACACCACAATGCTAACACCACGATGCTAACAGTAGCCCTTAGCTGTTCATTCGAGGGGGGGCGGGGGCCCGCCCGGCTCAACGGAGCCTCTTTAATGATAATTCGGACTCACACACACACACACACACACACACACACACACACACACACACACACCACACACACACACACACACACACACACACACACACACACACACACACACACACACACACACACACACACACACACACACACACACACACACACACACACACACACACACACACACACACACACACACACACACACACACACACACCACACACACACACACACACACACACACACACACACACACACACACAGTCTGAAATAATAATATCTTTCACAGAACAACGTAGAGAAATGTCACAGCAATGTAAATCCTGGATGCTAACACCACAATGCTAACACTAGTATCCTAACACCAGTATCCTCACACTAGTATCCTAACACCACAATGCTAACACTAGTATCCTAACACCACAATGCTAACACTAGTATCCTAACACCACGATGCTAACACTAGTATCCTAACACCATGATGCTAACACTAGTATCCTAACACCACAATGCTAACACTAGTATCCTAACACCAGTATCCTCACACTAGTATCCTAACACCACGATGCTAACACTAGTATCCTAACACCAGTATCCTCATACTAGTATCCTAACACCACGATGCTAACACTAGTATCCTAACACCACGATGCTAACACTAGTATCCTAACACCACAATGCTAACACTAGTATCCTAACAACACAATGCTAACACTAGTATCCTAACACCAGTATCCTCACACTAGTATCCTAACACCACGATGCTAACACTAGTATCCTAACACCAGTATCCTCATACTAGTATCCTAACACCACGATGCTAACACTAGTATCCTAACACCACGATGCTAACACTAGTATCCTAACACCACGATGCTAACACTAGTATCCTAACACCACGATGCTAACACCAGGACGCTAGCACTAGTATCCCAACACCACGATGCTAACACCAGGACACTAGCACTAGTATCCTAACACCACGATGCTAACGCCAGTATCATAACACCACGATGCTAACATTAGTATCCTAACACCACGATGCTAACACTAGTATCCTAACACCACGATGCTAACACTAGTATCCTAACACCACGATGCTAACACTAGTATCCTAACACCACGATGCTAACACTAGTATCCTAACACCACGATGCTAACACCAGGACGCTAGCACTAGTATCCCAACACCACGATGCTAACACCAGGACACTAGCACTAGTATCCTAACACCACGATGCTAACGCCAGTATCATAACACCACGATGCTAACATTAGTATCCTAACACCACGATGCTAACATTAGTATCCTAACACCACGATGCTAACACTAGTATCCTAACACCACGATGCTAACGCCAGTATCATAACACCACGATGCTAACACTAGTATCCTAACACCACGATGCTAACGCCAGTATCATAACACCACGATGCTAACATTAGTATCCCAACACCACGATGCTAACACCACAAATGCTAACACTAGGACGCTAAAACTAGTATCCTAACACCACAATGCTAACACTAGTATCCCAACACCTGGATGCTAACAGTAGCCTGTAGCTGTTACCTTCTTTAGAGGGGGGGCGGGGGTACACCCGGCTCCACAGGGCGTCTTCACTGATAATTCGGACTAAAACCCACCACACACACACGTAATGTTTTTAACGACTGCAGGATTTATTTACTGCTCATACTGCATTCATCCAAAACTTCTCCACACTTATGAGGAATTTTGATGTAATTTTGATATCATGAATGTATTTCCTTGCACATGTGTAATGAAATGTCACAGTATTTAGTTTATTTTACATAGGTGACCAAACAATTTGAGACTCACTGAGATAACTTAGACTAAAGTTAAAGTGAACTATCTAAACCCTCAGAGTCCCTCACCTCACTGAGCTGTTATCAGCCTCTCAGTCTGACAGGAGAGAGCTCTCCTCCACCTTGTTGTCCACAGCTGCTTATGGCCGTTAGCACCAGATGCTAACAACAACAATCGGAGCCGGTGATCGATCTCTCTCTCTCTGTGTGTGTGTGTTGATATATATATATATATATTATATATATATATACATATACAGTGGGGCAAAAAAGTATTTAGTCAGCCACCAAGTGTGCAAGTTCTCTCACTTAAAAAGATGAGAGGCCTGTGATGTTCATCCTAGCTACACTTCAACTCTGAGACAGAACGGGGGAAAGAATCCAGGAAATCACATTGTAGGATCTTTAATGAATGAATTGGTAAATTCCTCGGTAAGTATTTGGTCACCTACAAACAAACAAGATGTCTGGCTCTCACAGACCTGTACCTTCTTCTTTAAGAGCCTCCTCTGTCCTCCACTTGTTAACTGTATTAATGGAACCTGTTTGAACTCGTTGTCAGTATAAAAGACACCTGTCCACAACCTCAAACAGTCACACTCCAAACTCCACTATGGCCAAGACCAAAGAGCTGTCAAAGGACACCAGAAACTAAATGGTAGACCTGCACCAGGCTGGGAAGACTGCATCTGCAATAGGTAAGCAGCTTGGAGCCCCAGATCTCCCTCGATCTGGGGCTCCACGCAAGATCTCACCCCGTGGGGTCAAAGTGATCACAAGAACGGTGAGCAAAGATCCCAGAACCACACGGGGGGACCGAGTCCATGACCTGCAGAGAGCTGGGACCAAAGTAACAAAGGCTACCATCAGTAACACACTACGCCGCCAGGGACTCAAACCCTGCAGTGCCAGACGTGTCCCCCTGCTTAAGCCAGTACATGTCCAGGCCCGTCTGAAGTGTGCTAGAGAGCATTTAGATGATCCAGAAGAGGATTGGGAGAATGTCATATGGTCAGATGAAACCAAAATACAACTTTTTGGTAAAAACTCAAGTAGACGTGTTTGGAGGAGAAAGAATGCTGAGTCCAAAGAACACCATACCTACTGTGAGACATGGGGGGGGGACATCATGCTTTGGGGCTGTTTCTCTGCAAAGGGACCAGGACCACTGATCCGTGTAAAGGAAAGAATGAATGGAGCCATGTATCATGAGATTTTGAGTGACAACCTCCTTCCATCAGCAAGGGCATTGAAGATGAAACGTGGCTGGGTCTTTCAGCATGACAATGATCCCAAACACACCGCCCGGGCAACGAAGGAGTGGCTTCGTAAGAAGCATTTCAAGGTGCTGGAGTGGCCTAGCCAGTCTCCAGATCTCAACCCCATAGAAAATCTTTGGAGGGAGTTGAAAGTCCGTGTTGCCCAGCGACAGCCCCAAAGCATCACTGCTCCAGAGGAGATCTGCATGGAGGAATGGGCCAACATACCAGCAACAGTGAAAACCTTGTGAAGACTTACAGAAAACGTTTGACCTCTGTCATTGCCAACAAAGGGTATCTAACAAAGTATTGAGATGAACTTTTGTTATTGACCAAATACTTATTTTCCATCATTTTCAATAAATTCTTTAAAAATCAGACAATGTGATTTCCTGGATTCTTTCCCCCGTTCTGTCTCAGAGCTGAAGTGTAGCTAGGATGAACATTACAGGCCTCTCATCTTTTTAAGTGGGAGAACTTGCTCAATTGGTGGCTGACTAAATACTTTTTTGCCCCACTGTATATACACTGAACAAAAATATAAATGCAACACTTTTGTTTCTGCTCCCATTTCTCATGAGATGAACTCAAAGATCTAAAACATTTTCTATAAACACAAAATAACCATTTCTCTCAAATATTGTTCACAAATCTGAAAGAATGTGTGACAGAGAGCACTTCTCCTTTGCCGAGATAATCCATCCCACCTCACAGGTGTGCCATATCAAGATGCTGATTAGACAGCATGATTACTGCACAGGTGTGCTTTAGGCTGGCCACAATAAAAGGCCACTCTGAAACGTTCAGTTTTATCACACCGCACAATGCCACAGATGTCGCAAGTTTTGAGGGAGCGTGTAATTGGCATGCTGACCGCAGGAATGTCCACCAGAGCTGTTGCCCGTGAATTGAATGTTCATTTCTCTACCATAAGCCGTCTCCAAAGGCATTTCAGAGAATTTGGCAGTACATCCAACCGGCCTCACAACCGCAGAACACGTGTAACCACACCAGCCCAGGACCTCCACATCCAGCATGTTCACCTCCAAGACCGTCTGAGACCAGCCACTCGGACAGCTGCTGCGACAATCGCTTTGCATAACCAAAGAATCTCTGCTGTCAGAAAGCGTCTCTGGGAAGCTCATCTGCATGCTCGTCGTCCTCATCGGGGTCTCCACCTGACTCCGGTTCGTCGTTGTCACCGACTAGAGTGGGCAAATGCTCACACTGAATCCCGGTTCTCACTGTTCAGGGCAGAAGGCAGACAGCGTGTGTGGCGTCGTGTGGGTGAGCGGTTTTCTGATGTCAATGTTGTGAATCGAGTGGTCCATGGTGGTGGTGGGGTTATGGTATGGGCAGGCGTATGTTATGGACGACGAACACAGGTGCATTTTATTGATGGCATTGTGAATGCACAGAGATACCGTGACGAGATCCGGACGCCAATTGTTGTGCCATTCATCCACGACCATCACCTCATGTTGCAGCATGATAATGCACTGTATCTGTACACAATTCCTGGAGGCTGAAAGCATCCCAGGTCTTGCATGGCCAGCATCCTCACCGGACATGTCACCCATTGAGCATGTTTGGGATGCTCTGGATCGGCGTATTCGACAGCGTGTTCCAGTTCCGGCCAATATCCAGCAACTTGGCACAGGCCACCATCAACCACCTGATCAACTCTATGCCAAGGAGATGTGTTGCACTGCGTGAGGCAAGTGGTGGTCACACCAGATACTGCCTGGTTTTCGGACCCCCCCAGACCCCCCCAATAAAGCAAAACTGCACGTTTCAGAGTGGCCTTTTATTGTGGCCCTAAGGCACACCTGTGCAGTAACCATGCTGTCTAATCAGCATCTTGATATCACCTGTGAGGTGGGATGGATTACCTCGTAAAGGAGAAGTGCTCACTATCACACATTCTTTCAGATCTCTGAACAATATTTGAGAGAAATGGTTATTTTGTGTTTATAGAAAATGTTTTAGATCTTTGAGTTCATCTCATGAACAATGGGAGCAAAAACAAAAGTGTTGCGTTTATATTTTTGTTCAGTGTAGATAGATGTATATAGTGAGTATAGACTCTCACCCAGCAGGTCTCCAGAGAAGTTGACAGGCAGCACGATGCCCACTGAGAGGACCCCCACCACCACCAGCAGCCCAATGATGTGCCTCTGGAACGAGAGGTAGTGAACTGCATCCTCTCCACACTTCTCTCTGATCTCCTCATCCCTGCAGGAGGAGGGGGGGGGGCATCATTATCATCATTACATTACATCACATTTAGCTGTTGCTTTTATCCAGAGCGACTTACAATAAGTGCGTTCGACCAAGAAGACACAGACTTGAAGAAAACAGAATCATAAAGTACATCAGGTTCCATAGAGCCAAACACTTCAAGTGCTACTCAGCTGGCTTTAGAGGAGCCAGTCCTTTGTTAGTATATAAGTGCTTTGTTAGTAATTCTATGGCTGGAAGTGGAGTCGAAAGAGATGAGTTCTCAGTCTGGAAGGTGTGTAAGCTTTCTGCTGTCCTGATGTCAATGGGGAGCTCATTCCACCATCTTGGAGCCAGGATAGCAAACCCACGTGTTTCTGCTGATGGGAACTTGGGTCCCCCTCGCAGCGAGGGTGCAGCGAGTCGTTTGGCTGATGCAGAGCGGAGTGCACGCGCTGGGGTGTACGGTTTAACCATGTCCTGGATGTAGGAAGGGCCAGATCCATTCGCAGCATGGTACGCAAGTACCAGTGTCTTGAAGTGGATTCTAGCAGTTACCGGGAGCCAGTGGAGGGAGCGGAGGAGCGGAGTGGGGGGGGGAACATTTAGGAAGGTTGAAGACCAGACGAGCCGCTGCATTCTGGATGAGCTGCAGAGGTCGGATGGCACATGCAGGTAGACCAGCCAGGAGGGAGTTGCAGTAGTCTAGGCGTGAGGGTGACGAGAGCCTGGACCAGAACCTGCGTGGCTTTCTGGGTCAGCTGGGGACGTATCCTCCTGATGTTGTAAAGCGTGTATCTGCAGCAGCGGGTTGTAGCAGCGATGTTTGCAGTGAAGGACAGGTTGTTATCTAGGGTCACACCCAGAGTCCTTGCAGTCTGAGTCGGGGAAACAACAGAGGTGCCGATGTTGATCGTCAGGTCAAGAGTGGGACAATCTTTTCCCGGAAGGAAAAGCAGTTCAGTCTTGTCAAGGTTGAGCTTGAGGTGATGAGCAGACATCCACTGAGAGATGTCAGCTAGACAAGCAGAGATGCGTGCGACGACCTGGGTCTCTGAGCGGGGAAAGGACAGAATTAATTGGGTGTCGTCAGCATAGCAGTGGTATGAAAAACCATGCGGGCTAATGACTGATCCGAGCGAGTTTGTGTACAAGGAGAAGAGGAGGGGACCAAGGACAGAGCCCTGAGGGACCCCTGTAGTTAATTGACAAGGGTCGGACTCCGACCCTCTCCAAGTTACCCTGTAGGTACGGTCTTTGAGGTATGAGGCGAGGAGGGAGAGTGCAGAGCCTGAAACTCCAAGTTCTTGGAGAGTGCGAAGGAGGATCTGATGGTTCACCGTGTCGAATGCAGCTGACAGGTCCAACAGGATGATGACAGAGGAGAGGGATGCAGCTTTAGCAGTGTGCAGTTCCTCAGAGACAGTAAGGAGGGCAGTTTCTGTGGAGTGACCTGCCTTGAAACCAGACTGGTGCGGATCCAGAAGGTTGTTCTGATGGAGATAACAGGAGAGTTGTTTAAAGACAGGAACGGGAGGAGAGAGACAGGCCTGTAGTTTATAACATCAGACGGGTTGAGAGTGGGTTTCTTTAGGAGAGGGTTTACTCTCGCCTCCTTGAGACTGTTTGGAAAGTGACCAGAAGTTAGAGAAGTGTTGATGAAATGGGTGAGAAACGGTAGAATATCAGGAGCGATAGTCTGAAGGAGGTTTGAAGGGATGGGGTCCAGAGGACAGGTGGTAGGGCGGGCAGAGGTAATGAGGGTAAGAACCTCACTTGGAGAGAGAGGGGAAAAGGAGGTTATCATCTTCTTCATCATCACCACCACCATCATCATCATCATCATCATCATCATCCTCTAGCTAACACTTCTCCCTGATCTCCTCATCCCTACAGGAGGGGGGAATTGTTGTTGTTGTTGACTTAAATTGATATTAGATGATACTCACTTTATTCTGAAGATGGCCGTCAGCCAGGAGCAGAAAACCCTGCAGACACAGAGAGGAGTCAGGAGGAGAGGAGGTGATGGGGGGGATGAGACAAGGGGGATAAAGGAGGAGTAAAGGAGTCTCACGTTGTCCCTCTGGTCAAAGTCCACGGAGCTGGAGACGGAGGTGAGTCGCTCGTATCGGTCCGGAGTCTCTGAGTGCATCGCCGAGGCAACGCTGTGAAACAGGAAGTGAGCCGTTAGCTGTTAGCATGTAGCCGCCCTGCTGAAGACAGAGGGAGCTAACAGGAAGTAGAAACACACACCTTTATTGACACAGCTGCAATAAAACAGCACGGTGAGGATAGGATGGTTGTCAGGGTGCAACACGTTCAAAATAAACAGTTTCATTTTGTTCTAAATTGCAGATATTCTGCGCTGCCTTGAAGCTAGCTCGTTCTGCGCTGCCTTGAAGCTAGCTCGTTCTGCGCTGCCTTGAAGCTAGCTCGTTCTGCGCTGCCTTGAAGCTAGCTCGTTCTGCGCTGCCTTGAAGCTAGCTCGTTCTGCGCTGCCTTGAAGCTAGCTCGTTCTGCGCTGCCTTGAAGCTAGCTCGTTCTGCGCTGCCTTGAAGCTAGCTCGTTCTGCGCTGCCTTGAAGCTAGCTCGTTCTGCGCTGCCTTGAAGCTAGCTCGTTCTGCGCTGCCTTGAAGCTAGCTCGTTCTGCGCTGCCTTGAAGCTAGCTCGTTCTGCGCTGCCTTGAAGCTAGCTCGTTCTGCGCTGCCTTGAAGCTAGCTCGTTCTGCGCTGCCTTAAAGCTAGCTCGTTACTCTAAATACAAGTCCTCCTGTCTTACTACTAAAGCACATTCAGTAGAACAAGTGCTTTTACTTCATTACAATTCAATTAACTAAGAATAATTCTGTATTTTTGCTAATCTCAAATACAATAAATAAACTATTTGTAATACTTGAAATTGACCTGGGAATACTTCTCTATTACTTTAATGTAAACATTGATGGTAGGACTTTAAAGGTAGTATTTTTTTAAAGGTAGTACTTTTAAATGCAGTATTTCTGGTACTTCTCCCACCTCTGGGTGTTTGGAGTTAGCTAAGCAGCTAACTATATAGCTAGCACGGGTTCACGGGGTCACGACACGGAGGTAAACACGCTCGACCCGTTACCTTTTCACCGGCTCATAGTTATCTCTGTCTCGCCGCCGGCTGGCGTTACGTATCAAATGAAGCAAAGTGTGGGAGCAGGGTTAGCATTGCATGTTAGCATCACAGCAGTTAGCATCACACGTTAGCACCACATCTGTTAACATCACACGTTAGCATCAAATGTTAGCACCACATCAGGAAGCATCAAATGTTAGCACCACATCAGGAAGCATCAAATGTTAGCACCACATCAGGAAGCATCAAATGTTAGCACCACATCAGGAAGCATCAAATGTTAGCACCACATCAGGAAGCATCAAATGTTAGCACCACATCAGGAAGCATCAAATGTTAGCACCACATCTGTTAGCGTAACATTTGCCAACAGACAGTGATCCAGACCCACACACACCAGTGTTGATGGAGTATGAGAGGTGATTAGTGCCACATGTGAGTGTTGATGTTTTAACCTCTGCTTTAATATTTATTATTTCCCATTTTTTTTTAAATCTTAGTTCAATCAAACTAAATTAATTGAAAACAAAAAATATAATTTGTCGACTACCGCAAAAGGTGTCAGAAAAATAATGTTAGCGTTCTGCAGAAAGAGTACTTTTACCTACTCAAAGTACTTTACACTGAGTACACACTCCAGGTAGAAAAGTGTGTACTTCAGTAGGGGGCAGCACACTCTCCTGATCACTTGATGATCTCAGACCCTCATCTCTACATGTGGCACTGATCACCTTCATACAACCAGAGAGGTGGCACCAGTAACCCATGTACCAACGAAGAAGAAGGAGAAAGGAGGAAGAGGAGGTGTTAGTGCACCAATCAGAGAGCAGCTCCTGTTAATGAACCAGAGGAAGTCGTTAGGACAAACCAAACATGGCGGAGCAGCAACGTACTATTCCCGCTCGTCCTCGCTGAAGCGCTGCTTCAGTCTTCAGGGGAAGAACACAGTCACTCACAACAAATACACTTTATTAACACGCTGCAGCAGGAACAAAACAAACTTTATGAACATCTGGTGAAACACAACAAACATGACTTTTCTTGTAAATCAACTTTTTTTGGAGAATTTCCCAGATGTGTTATTGTGTATGTAAATCTCACGTTCTTTGTATATTCATCATATAACCTTAAAGCTCTCCCATCGTGCTTTAAGGTATAATGGGTCTCAGATATATACAGATATATAAAAACATGTCACGGTGTGTTTTGCTCCTAACGCTAAACAGATCAGAGAATGTCTTTCCCAGTGTTTCTTTAAACTGAATGTTTCAGGTGGGGGGTAGGGTTAGGGTTAGGAGGAGGTGAGAAGGAGAAACCGGCTCGAGTGCGCTAGAATCTGAAAGTACGCAGCCGAAAAGAATCTGCCCCTTCCTTCAGACTTCCTCACAGAGCCCCTCCCCCAACACACACGGACGCGCACATGACCAATGAGGGCAGAGATCAGTCTGTGCCCCGATGGAAGGCTGACAGGCAGGTAGGCCATCCAGTTACTTTAGCCGGCTCAGATGATTGGTCGAGCTTTCTACAGCGCCACGGCTTCAAAGCACTTCAGATATTCATTGCTATCGGACGTTAAGAGCACTCCATGGATATAACAACAAGTGTTTCCGAAGTGAATGACCTACCCACCTTTAAA
>CADEHL010000819.1:0-27245 GCA_902827135.1 Harpagifer antarcticus
GCTAATCAGTAAATTCAAACTGACAGCCAGAGAAAGAGAGAGAGAGAAACACTGAGACAGAGGGAGGCTTTATATAGCAGCCGTATAGATAGATAGAGAGATAGATAGATAGAGAGAGAGAGATAGACAGATAGATAGAGGGATAGATAGAGAGAGAGAGAAACACTGAGACAGATTGAGGCTTTATATAGCAGCCGTATAGATAGATAGAGAGATAGATAGAGAGAGAGATAGATAGATAGACA
Source organism: Harpagifer antarcticus (assembly GCA_902827135.1). Taxonomy (NCBI): domain Eukaryota; kingdom Metazoa; phylum Chordata; class Actinopteri; order Perciformes; family Harpagiferidae; genus Harpagifer; species Harpagifer antarcticus. The sequence continues at coordinate 246 of CADEHL010000819.1, forward strand.
GATAGATAGAGAGAGATAGCGGGATAGACAGATAGATAGAGAGAGAGATACAGATAGATAGAGGGATAGATAGATAGAGAGATAGATAGAGGGATAGAGAGAGAAATAGATAGAGAGAGAGAGATAGATAGATACCTATCTAAAGATATACTTACTATGGATGGGATTAATTTGGCCTCCAGTGAGACTGTAAGGAATCTTGGTGTTATATTTGATCAGGATTTATCCTTTAACGCCCACATAAAATCAATTTCAAGGACCGCCTACTTCCATCTACGTAACAAAAATCAAGCATATCTTGCCTCAAAACGATGCAAAGAAACTAGTCCATGCATTTGTTACTTCAAGGCTGGATTATTGTAACTCTTTATTATCAGGGTGTACCAAGAAGTCAGTCAAGTGGCTTCAGCTGATTCAAAATGCTGCAGCTCGTGTACTAACCAGAGTTAGGAAAAGGGACCACATTACTCCTGTTCTGGCTGCCTTACACTGGCTCTCTATAGAACACAGGATAGAATTTAAAATTCTTCTTCTCGCCTACAAAGCCCTTAATGGGCAGGCGCCATCTCACCTTAAAGAACTCATTATACCCTACTGTCCTACTAGGGCATTGCGTTCCAAGAATGCAGGGTTGTTGGTTGTTCCTAGAGTCTCTAAAAGTACAATGGGAGCCAGAGCCTTTTCTTATCAAGCTCCACATTTGTGGAATCAGCTTCCAGTTTGTGTTCGGGCGGCAGACACCCTATCCGTTTTTAAGAGTGCGCTTAAGACCTTCATTTTTGATAAAGCTTATAGTTAGGGCTGATTAGATTCAGCCCCTAGTTTTGCTGATATAGGCTTCGTTTGTCGGGGGACATCTTACTTCTTCCTTCTCTCTGTCTATACCTGTGTACTCTCATGTTCCGATTAACCCAGCTTCCCCAAATTTCTTTCTTTTTGGTGTCTATATACGCTGGGATCCGGAGTCATGGATGATCCTGCGGTCCTGTGTCCTGCATCGCGAGCCCTGGATCTTGAGTCGTGGCTGTGGTCCTGGATCATAGGTCCTGGATGGATATCCTCGTGGATCCATCTTCCTATTATACACACATGCATTTCCAAACATTTGGACTACCTATGTTGCAAATGTATTATCTCTTCAATTTACACACGGCATCTATTGCACGACTGTCCGTCCTGGGAGAGAGATCCCTCCTCTGTTGCTCTCCCTGAGGTTTCTCCCATTTTTCCCTTTAAACTGTGGGTTTTCTTCGGAAGTTTTTCCTTGTACGATGTGAGGGTCTAAGGACAGAGGGTCTGAGGACAGAGGGTCTGAGGACAGAGGGTCTAAGGACAGAGGGTGTCGTATTGTCATACTGATATTTTGTACAAACTGTGAAGTCCACTGAGACAAATGTAACATTTGTGATATTGGGCTATATAAATAAACATTGATTGATTGATTGATAGAGAGATAGATGGATAGAGGGATAGATAGATAGATGGATAGAGAGAGAGATAGATAGACAGATAGATAGAGAGAGGGAGAGATAGATAGAGAGAGAGATAGACAGATAGATAGAGAGAGAGATAGAGGGATAGATAGATATATAGATAGAGAGATAGATAGATAGAGAGAGAGATAGAGAGATAGATGGATAGAGGGATAGATAGATGGATAGAGAGAGAGATAGATAGATAGAGGGAGAGATAGAGGGATAGATAGATAGATAGAGAGAGATAGACAGATAGATAGATATATAGATAGAGAGAGAGATAGAGAGATAGAGAGAGAGATAGATAGATAGATAGAGGGATAGATAGATATATAGATAGAGAGATAGATAGAGAGAGAGATAGATAGATAGATAGAGGGATAGAGAGAGAAATAGATAGAGAGAGAGAGATAGATAGATACAAGTTTAAAAGTTTAAAACGACAATTCATAAAATGTAGATAGTTGATCTTCCATGGTTTCAGTTCCTAACACACACATGTTTGCAGATGATATCCTGAATAGTTCTGGACTGATTACTTCCATGTCTTTGTCTAAATCTGAAATGACACACCAACATGAATTTAATGATGCAACCAGCCTTTGATTTCACCTTTATTAACCAAATCAATTATCCCGTGGTTCAATAGTTTCGAGCGATTTAGCAGAACATATCTTGTTTCTCTGTGTGTCGTTAGCTGCTGATGATCAGCGACTGGAGGTCAGAAATCATTTCGCTTCTTAATCTAACAGCTGCAGGGCTGCAGGCGGAGGAGAGGAGGAGGAGGAGGATGAAGACGAGGAGGTTCATAAAACAGAAAGTGATGGCTGGGATAACTGTGACCTCGGGGAAGAGAAGAACGGATTAAATAAAAAAGACGAACGGAGGACGAGAGGGTGAAAGACAGCATGAGATGGAGGGAAGATTCAGAGACAGAGAGTCCAGCTGTACTGAATTCATTAATTCAGATGATCTAAACACACAACCCCAGGCTATAAAGTGTGTGTGTGTGCGTGTGTGTGTGCGTCTGATGTAACTCTGAGTCCTCGTACACACTTCGCTTTACCTAGCATCGTATTTCATGCTGATTTAGGAAAACTCAATCCAACTAACTTTATTATTAACAAAGCAAAACACAGCAAACCTGACTCAGTGCTTTAGAGTCAGTTAGCAACTTTCCGATGAGTGTTGTTTAGTAAAGCACCACTCAGGAGGACACCCACCACGTGCCCAGTTACCCAGTTCATCCCATTTCGTCAAGCTTCCCTCCTCCCAGCGTTACCCAGCGTTACCCAGCGTTACCCAGCGTTACCCAGCGTTACTCAGCGTTACCCAGCGTTACTCAGCGTTACTCAGCGTTACCCAGCGTTACCCAGCGTTACCCAGTGTTACTCAGCGTTACCCAGTGTTACTCAGCGTTACCCAGCGTTACTCAGCGTTACCCAGCGTTACCCAGCGTTACCCAGCGTTACTCAGCGTTACCCAGCGTTACCCAGCGTTACCCAGCATTACCCAGCGGTACCCAGCGTTACCCGGCGGTACCCAGCGTTACTCAGCGTTACCCAGCGTTACCCAGCGTTACCCAGCGGTACCCAGCGTTACTCAGCGTTACCCAGCGTTACCCAGCGTTACCCGGTGATACCCGGCGTTACCCATCGTTACCCGCCGTTACTCGGCGTTACCCGGCGTTACCCGGCGTTACTCAGCGTTACCCAGCGTTACCCAGCGTTACCCAGCGGTACCCAGCGTTACCCGGCGTTACTCGGCGTTACTCGGCGTTACTCGGCGTTACTCGGCGTTACTCAGCGTTACCCAGCGATACCCAGCGGTACCCAGCGTTACCCAGCGTTACCCAGCGTTACCCAGCGTTACCCAGCGATACCCAGCGTTACCCAGCGGTACCCAGCGTTACCCAGCGGTACCCAGCGTTACCCAGCGTTACCCAGCGATACCCAGCGATACCCAGCGTTACCCAGCGTTACCCAGTGATACCCAGCGTTACCCAGCGTTACCCAGCGATACCCAGCGTTACCCAGCGTTACCCAGCGTTACCCAGCGGTACTCAGCGTTACCCAGCGTTACCCAGCGTTACCCAGCGATACCCAGCGTTACCCAGCGGTACCCAGCGTTACCCAGTGATACCCAGCGTTACCCAGCGATACCCAGCGTTACCCAGCGTTACCCAGCGGTACCCAGCGTTACCCAGCAGTACCCAGCGGTACTCAGCGTTACCCAGCGTTACCCAGCGTTACCCAGCGATACCCAGCGTTACCCAGCGGTACCCAGCGTTATCCAGCGTTATCCAGCGATACCCAGTGATACCCAGCGTTACCCAGCGTTACCCAGTGATACCCAGCGTTACCCAGCGATACCCAGCGTTACCCAGCGTTACCCAGCGTTACCCAGCGGTACCCAGCGTTACCCAGCGTTACCCAGCGATACCCAGTGATACCCAGCGTTACATCAACATACCCAGCGTTACTCAGCGTTACCCAGCGTTACCCAGCGTTACCCAGCGTTACCCAGCGATACCCAGCGATACCCAGCGTTACCCAGTGATACCCAGCGTTACCCAGCGTTACCCAGCGATACCCAGCGTTACCCAGCGTTACCCAGTGATACCCAGCGTTACCCAGCGTTACCCAGCGATACCCAGTGATACCCAGCGTTACATCAACATACCCAGCGTTACTCAGCGTTACCCAGCGTTACCCAGCGTTACCCAGCGTTACCCAGCGATACCCAGCGTTACCCAGTGATACCCAGCGTTACCCAGCGTTACCCAGCGATACCCAGCGTTACCCAGCGTTACCCAGCAGATACTCAGCGTTACATCAACATACCCAGCGTTACCCAGCGTTACCCAGTGTTACCCAGCGTTACCCAGCATTACCCAGCTTTACCCAGCGTTACCCGGCGTTACCCGGCGTTACTCGGCGTTACCCGGCGTTACTCGGCGTTACTCGGCATTACTCAGCGTTACTCAGCGTTACTCAGCGTCCATGTTTGTAAACTGCCAGAAATCAAAAAACAGATTCAACAGCAGACAGATTTCAGATGTCACTTCCTTCCTGTCCCCTGCAGATCTATCTTATTTTAACATTTATTTTTTTGGGCCAATTATCAGAGGAGGATGGATGGAGCGGTCAGCGCCAGATGGACAGATTGCAACACATGAGCAGAGACTTGTGGGTAATTTGGCGTGATGATGTGGTTTGATGCTACGTCTGAGGCTATTTTGGAGAAAGAAAAGCTGAGTCCATGTCTCTATATGTTCACCATCTCATCAGGAGGCAGGATGGATGGAGGGGTTAATAATGCATGGAGAAAGAGATTGGATAAAAGGAAGGAATGGATGATCTGATATATGATGTCAGAGGAGGAGAGGATGACACTCTGATGAATGAATGATGAATAAAAGGCTGAACTAATGGGGAGAATTGCCTAATTACAGGAAAGGCTGGTTTCCTGGATGGATAGGTGAATGGGTTACATTCTGAATGAATATACGGATGAATGGCTGACTGGATGTAATATATGGATCACATAAAGGGAATAACAGGCTGGATGGATACGCAGGTGGACTAATGAGTGAACAAAGGGTCGGATGAGGAATAGAAGGTATTGATTGATGGATGGATGTTGTCTCGGGACCCCCTTGAAAACGAGATGGTGCATCTCAAGGGGTTTATCCCAATCAATACAATTTATATATATATGTTTGCTAGAAGAAATGCTTGGTGGATGAATGAATGGATAAACTACTGCATGGATGGATGGATGAATAGATAGAAAGATGAATAGATGGATGGATGAATGGATGGAAGAATGGATGGAAGAATTGATGGATGGATGGATGGATGAATGAATGGATGGATAGATAAACTACTGCATGGATGGATGGATGAATAGATAGAAAGATGAATGGATGGATGGATGGATTGATGGATGAATGGATGAATGGATGGATGAATGAATGGATGGATAAACTACTGCATGGATGGATGGATGGATGAATGAATGGATGGATGAATGGATGGATGAATGGATGGATGGATGAATGAATGGATGGATAAACTACTGCATGGATGGATGGATGGATGGATGAATGGATGGATGGATCGGTGGATGGATGAATGGATGGATCGGTGGATGGATGAATGGATGGATGGATGGATGGATGAATGGATGAATGGATGAATGGATGGATGAATGGATGGATGAATGGATGGATGGATGAATGAATGGATGGATGAATGGATGAATGGATGAATGGATGGATGGATGGATGGATGGATGGATGAATGGATGGATGAATGGATGGATGGATGGATGGATGAATGGATGGATCGGTGGATGGATGAATGGATGGATGGATGGATGGATGAATGGATGGATGGATGAATGGATGGATGAATGGATGGATGGATGGATGAATGGATGGATGGATGGATGGATGAATGGATGGATGGATGGGTGGATGGATGGATGGATGGATGAATGGATGGATGGGTGATGGGTATATGTTTGCCGTATAAAAGTCTAGATTGATGAATGGATGAATAATTGAACAGATAAATAACTGCATCAATAAATGGATAAATGGGTAAACTAGTAACTATAATGGATAGAAGGATTAAACTCTTTGCTGTTTGACTGGACGGATGAGTGAGTTATATTACTCACACAAAACACGAGGGGGTTCCAATCATATTCCACCAACAAAATATGAATGAGTGAATAGAAAAGTAAAGGGATATAAGTGAAGCTGGCATGCTGCCACAAGCATGAGTGTTTGTTTAAAAAGAAAGTGCAGAGAGTGTGTGATGATTATTCATTCTGCCTTTAGGCTGGTTTTAATCTGTCTTGGGTATTATTTTTTTCTAACACAGGCCAAAGTAAATGAATTCTGTTGATGTAACGCCTCACTCTGCATTTACTCCTTTATTCCCATGAACTGATGTGCGGTCAGCGTTTGCTGAACCCATTCAGAGGGGAGAGGACCCTCCGTTGAAAGTCTAATCTTGTCTTGTTTATCCAATTCAAGTCTCATTCAGATTTTTGGTTTATGTTTTAAATGAAAATGCTACAACACACTGTGTTTACTTAGGAAGGCAATGAAAAATCACACCCTTGTTGCAAAGTTTGTTTCTTCTGTAAAAACTTAAAAAGGTCAAAGTTCTGAAAAAAGTCAAAATGTGCCTTTGCAGCCCATTTACATGCACACCTATAGAAACATAACACACTACAAGAAAGGGAAACCCCAAAAAGCAGAATAGAGCCCCTTTAAATCAATGCAAGCGCTTTGAGCACCAGGAAAAGTGCTATATAAATGTAATGTAGCCTACTACTACTATTATTATTAAATAATAAAGACTGTTTCCAAGACAATAAATGTCGATCGACTCCAACATTGAATAGTTTCTTCTTGCGCATATTCATCATAAATGCACCAAATCTGTATAAAAAAAAAGTGTCGGTCGTTTTCTGGAATCCTGCAGCCAACAAACAAATAAGCCCCAAATCCTAACTTTACCTTTTTTGCAGGTCTCCCTTGAAAAAGAGATCATTGATCTCAATGGGATTTTAGCTGGATAAATAAAGGTTTTGAATTGAATTGAATTTAACAGTTTGAAGAACCTTTTCTTAGTTAATACCAGCGCCATATAGAGAGAAGAGTTACGACAGCGGAGGCCCAAAATGCTTGATCGTCACGTGGTTCAGGGAGACTCAATAGTTCCCCGGAAGTCGCTGTAAAGAACTGGCCCGTTGGAGTGAACGGAGATGTCGTAACTCTTCTATGGCTCTGGGTAATACCACAAAGTGACTGCCCCCTAAACGTGATCCAGTTTGAATGGAGTTAATGCTCGATGATGTGATGGATGAAAGTGTTTTGAAGCCAGCCTTTGTTGTTTTCTGACATTGATCAGTTACTTCTCGTCGACATGTCGAGCTCCCAGCATGCAAAGCGTTTCTCACAGCGGATGTAAAACAATTTTCTTGCTGTATTTTCGTTTTGATTTTGATTCAGTTACTTCAAAGGCAGAAAGGCTTTTTTACAAGAGAGACGGAGAACCACCTGCAGGGCTGTCTCACCCTGAAAACTGTGTGTGTGTGTGTGTGTGTGTGTGTGTGTGTGTGTGTGTGTGTGTGTGTGTGTGTCTGTGTGTGTGTGTGTGAGCATGTGTGTGTATGTGTGTGTGTGTGTGTGTGTGGCCTAGCATTACTATACTTGTGGGGACCTAAATCTGTTTACACAGTCACGTGTGGGGACTCGCCGCCCTTACTGTTCGGGTTAGGGTTAGGCATGTGTTGGTTATGGTTAAGGTTAGGATAAGTCTCCAGGAAATACATGTAAGTCAATGTAATGTCCCCTGAAGTGATGTATACATAGTGTGTGTGTGTGTGTGTGTGATGCAAAACTCTCGCTCCTCATCTCTGACATTTCCAGGTCACTCAGTAATAAAATGCTCCCGCCCCCTCTCTCCCCCTCTCTCCCTCTTTCCTCCCCCTCTGATTCTCTAGCTATACCTCTCAACGTCTCTGTGAGGAAGAAGAAGACAAATGTATTAAAAAACTAGATCCAGAAGCAGAGAAAGGATGAGTCTCATCTTCACCTCAGAAACACATATTTAACTCTCACTTTTCTACTAAATGAACTCTGATGATGTACGTTAGGTTTAATAACTTTAATATTCAAATCATTTTGATGCAAAAATTAACCTGAAGGTGATAATTTAATGATTTGATTCCGATTCATTCGTGAATTTCATTTTGCCTCCCATCTTTATGTTCTATTAACTTGGCATTTTAACCTTGCTTTATGGTTATTCTATTTTTATTGTCCCTTGTTGTAAAGCATTTCGTGGCACAGTTCTTATAATTATTTGTATATACAGTTTGTATTACTATTATTGTGAAATGAAAAGTGTAATTTACTGACCGCCCTCACAGCCGCCAGAGTCCTCAGACTTCCTCACCTGTCCAAGCCCCCAGGAAGTGCGCCGGACTCTGAGGAAAATATTCGTTGTGGTCAAATGGCGGTACTACACTTCCGTATCAGTCGCTGGGCCCAGAAATACTTGTTCCCATTGACTAACATCGGGAAGGAGACGTCTGTAAATCGTTGGATAATTTTTTTAAACTACGGTATGAACATTTGTATAGAGTGGCGACGTTACGCCCTTCTACCTCCGCCCCATGGGACCTTATTTCTGAAAAGTTATGTATTGAAGTCAATGGAGAGAAAGATTATCTTTCGACCCCGTTTGAATTGTGCCACGAATTACATATGATGTTTGTCAATCTTAACAAATAATTTCCATGTCAAAAAAGTCACAGTTTGTCGTAAAACTGTTGAAATATAAGACTATGAAAAATACGCAACTAGAAAGACTACACATCCCAGAGTCCCGGTCCGGCATGCTGGCTCTCAGGAACCGACTAACTCCCCTTGTGTGTGCACAGCTCTCAACGCGCCCAGACTTGGAGTGATTTTCACCTCCTTTAATACTTTCCGCCTCGTTCTGAAAGAAGGAAGTGAAATGTTCAACGTGACGGCCGTCTGGGTGTGTGGTGCGAGATGGGAGTTGTAGTTCATTGAGCGGTTTCACACAAACAAAGGTTCCTTCACAGTTTTATTTTTTTGACTTGCAGAATTATCTTTTAAATTGACATCATGTGTGTAATTTGTGGCACAATTCAAACGGGATCGAGAGATAATCTTTCTCTCCATCGACTTCAATACATTATTTTTCTGAAATAAGGTCACATGGAGGAAGGGGAGGGGCTTCGCCTCTCTATGGCCCTTATTAAAACCATTCGGTCCTCAAGTTGTAAAATGTGCTAATAACGTTATTCAGACTTATTTCGCTCTGCATTATGAACGCGGATCTAACCCACGGGACCGTTGACATAAAAGTTTGTGAAAGGTATTTTAAAAATGTAGAAAATAACTCAATATCCTGAAAAACTTGAAAAATACTGGAAAAAAGTCAACAATCTAAAAACAATGAAGTCAAAAGTCTACGGTATATCTGTACGTATGCAAGACTCAAGTTAAAGAAATGACTCCGTCTGAATATAAACACTTTGTATTTGATATTAACTGCATGTATTACTGTTTGTATGCTCTTTAATGTTTTGTTACAGAACAATATATAAAACCATCACACAATAACCACAACTTTACCCGAGTCGTTTAAATTGACCGTATAGAAACGGTGGTGAGTAAAACTGTGACCTATTTAGCCGCCAGGTTTAAGGAGCAGTTTGCTCTCTCAGCAGCGTCGTAATGAAGCCAGTAAATCAGTGTCATCTAAAGCAGGTGTTATTATTACAGCTGAAGATTGTTCCCATGGGAGCGGAGCGGTTTATTAAACTGTATAAATGTCGCTACTAAAAACCTTTTCAGATGTTTCAGCTTTATTATTTACTTCCTGTGTGCGGCCTCCGGAGAGCTGACGGGTGAGTTTGTGATAAAGGAAAGGTGGCGTTATGAAGTCAGATTGAACTGTGAGTTTCAGACTCAGTGAGGGAATACGGCTTTAACATGTGTATCCAACTTCCCCTCCGTTCTCCGTGTGTAGCGAAGCTTACTGAGAAGCTTCTTCGTGTGTGTTCAGGTGTATTAAGAACAGCTTTTCTACTTTCATTTATCGAGAAAACATTAACTTTTTATTTGTTTGAAAGCTGTCAATAACGTTCACTTGTGTTTAATTCGTTTGACTGTTTCCAGTGAGAAACACAAATCACTTCTTTCCTGCTTTTTGATGCATCTTGAAACAGTTTTAGCTTCTTTTCCACATGTGTCTCCGTGTTATCAGCTATATAACTTTCTCTGTTTTCACCTGGATTTAGTCAAATAACATGAGTTTCTCCCGTTCACATGTTTCTCACCCGATACAGCTGAACACACTGGCTTCCTTGTCTGTTCCCCCTGTTTGTAGTTAGAAACACTCATTAAATATTGATATACTGAACCGTGTATATGAGGAAACATTGCCTTCTTTTTCACTTCTTACTGTCTCCAGCTGTTCTGGTTGAGAAAGACAGTCTTCTTTTTCAACGTCACTCAGGGCCGGTCCTCGACATTTTGGTGCCCTAGGCGAGATTATGATTTGGCTGTGAGCGGCGGGCGCCTGATAAGCCAACATCCCCCACTTTCATCACTTGCAGGCCATCGTACAGGGCCAATGAAGAGCGTAACCGGAGTGAAAAGGGTGTTACCTTGACTTAATTATAAATGTTGTTACATCAAGGCTGAACATTAGAATGAGCCAAACAGTCAAAAATGTTTTTTTCCCTCCCAGAGCTGCCAGCGCAGCGCCTCCCGATGCGACCATCTAGGTGCTACGGGCCGGCCCTGACATCACTTGTAGTTGTACACACACACACACACACACACACACACACACACACACACACACACACACACACACACACACACACACACACACACACACCCCCCGGCAGGGCTATGGGGCTTAACAGGTTAAACACACACATTTAAACACGCTTCATTACACAAACAGCATTTACATTCCTGTATTGTGAAATGGAGGTTAAATATTTTATCATCCCAGAGGCCCCACAGACCTTCATAATTCATATCCACTGATCAATAAACCATAACCGGTTTATATGGATCAAACCGGTTGTGTATACAACACACACACACACACACACACACACACACACACACACACACACACACACACACACACACACACACACACACACACACACACACACACACACACACACACACACACATGCTTGAATCATTTATGCTCTGGTTTTAAAAACTGGCACCAGGTTATTAGCAGTAAAGTTACCCATTAAAATGCACACACACACACACACACACACACACACACACACACACACACACACACACACACACACACACACTAATATTAACATACACATGTATCGATTAATGATTTATAACCACATTAATCACGAAAAAGCGAACACACGCGTTAGAGAAATACTCATAAATGAATAAATGTGTTGTGGGTCGTGCACAGAAAGCAACCTAATGATACACACCTTTATGCTACACACACATTCCTGTCAGTGTGTTGTGTGTTTAAGCTGCTGCATTATAGATGACTGACACAACGGCATCATATCTGAACCCCGACATCCTGCTGAGTTTTGTGCTTCTTCCTTTTTCACAGGCTGACGTGCAGCTTTGGACGAGTGTGTCTTCTTCATGACCCCACCCCCATTCCACGAGGAACACATGCGTACACAACCACAGAGACCCCAACATGATCCTGTGCTGTAGCCCTGATGTGGTGAGTTCTTTGAGGATTTGATTTGTTCAGTATTTTAAAGAGTACCTCTCCTGCTGATGTTCAGGTGTGTATCAGTATGTAGTGTCTCTACTTTAAAGAGTCCTCTCCTGCTGATGTTCAGGTGTATATCAGTATGTAGTGTCTCTACTTTAAAGAGTCCTCTCCTGCTGATGTTCAGGTGTATATCAGTATGTAGTGTCTCTACTTTAAAGAGTCCTCTCCTGCTGATGTTCAGGTGTATATCAGTATGTAGTGTCTCTACTTTAAAGAGTCCTCTCCTGCTGATGCTCAGGTGTATATCAGTATGTAGTGTCTCTACTTTAAAGAGTCCTCTCCTGCTGATGTTCAGGTGTATATCAGTTTGTAGTGTCTCTACTTTAAAGAGTCCTCTCTTGCTGATGTTCAGGTGTATATCAGTTTGTAGTGTCTCTACTTTAAAGAGTCCTCTCCTGCTTTTCAGAGGGTGTATTTTGCTAAACAAGTTGAATTGTCTTCAGATATTTAAGCTTTTTACGACAAAAGTGGAATAAAAAATAGTTGAGGGGAACAAGAAAGAAGCACAAAATGGAAGCACTTGCGTTAAGTACAAGCATCTCAAAACATCCTAACGTTATGAGCACTTGTACGTGCTTTGCTGCAGCTTTCAGTGCGTCAGAGGTGTGAAAATGAGTCTGCTGTTGTAGCAAAGTTTAAAGTAGGGCAGCTAAAAGGCAGAACAAAGCAGAGAGAGCGCCTCGGTAACTTTTCCTTTTTAAAAATACATGAGGCAGCGCCCGCCACTCCCCACATATCAAACATTAAGGAGTAGCACACACACATTCACACACACACACACACACACACACACACACACACACACACGCACGCACACGCATACCATGTATACATCACTTCAGGGGACATTACATTGACTTACATGCATAACCAACACATGCCTAACCCTAACCCTAATCCTAAACCTAACCAAGTCTTCACCCTAAAATTAATGATCCCCCTCATGGGGACCTCCAATTTGTCCCCATAAGGGCGGCGAGTCCCCACACGTGACTGTCGAAACAGATTTAGGTCCCCACAAGTATAGTAATGCTAGGCCACACACACACACGCACACAGAAACACACACACACTCAACTGCCCCTGAACGGTCAACACAGGCCTTTATTGCTTTATTGCACACAGACAACGTACACAACTCAACCATAAAGGGACGTTGGACACCCTCAGTTTGCTGCGGGGACGTCTTTATGCTGTCAGATGCCTAATCAGCTTTAAACAGTCCTAACGAGCTCTGAGGGACTCTGGGAAATCATGTCATGTGTTCTGGGTTAATCTGCTGCTGGGGTTTCCTGTCATAGATAATGCAGAGGATTTCTTTCTTACTACACTGCACTGGGAGACGGCAGGAGATGGCAACATGGGCAACATGAATACAAACAAACAGGAATCAGACGTTTGAAGATGGAGATTTCCGGAAGAGTTTGTGTTACTATTGGTATTAAATCTAGTGGAAGACAATTACTATTAACAACTCTCTCGCCTTTACCCCGTGCTACACCTCAAAGCTGAGACAGATATGGTTTACAGTATTGGTGTTTGTTAGGAAGAATAAAAAACATTTTACAAAAGGTTTGATATATTTTATACACATTTTCTAATCCCAAAAGGTTTAAAGGTGACATGTCATGCTTTTCCGGTTAGTACCCGTCCCCTTGTGTTATGAAGGTTTGTATGCATGTAAACGGTCTGCAGACCCATTCTCTCTGCAGACCCATTCTCACTGCAGACCCATTCTCTCTGCAGACCCATTCTCTCTGCAGACCCATTCTCTCTGCAGACCCATTCTCTCTGCAGACCCATTCTCACAGCAGACCCATTCTCTCTGCAGACCCATTCTCTCTGCAGACCCATTCTCTCTGCAGACCCATTCTCTCTCTGCAGACCCATTCTCTCTGCAGACCCATTCTCTCTGCAGACCCATTCTCTCTGCAGACCCATTCTCTCTGCAAACCCATATGAAGACCCATTCTCTCTGCAGACCCATTCTCATTCTCTCTGCAGACCCATTCTCTCTGCAGACCCATTCTCTCTGCAGACTCATTCTCTCTCTGCAGACCCATTCTCTCTGCTGACCCATTCTCTCTACAGACCCAGACCCATTCTCACTGCAGACCCATTCTCACTGCAGACCCATTCTCTCTGCAGACCCATTCTCTCTGCAGACCCATTCTCACAGCGTTTAACCTTTTTCTTACTCAATATCAAGCCTGTGTGAAACCAATGTGAGTTTGGAACGTTGCACAGTATACATTTATTCTAGTCGACCTCAACTATGGAATTATGATCAGTGGAAATGACATGGGACCTTTAAACAAAGAAAAGCATAGAGTGATGACATATGTTTTTGTCGGTCAACCCCGAAATTAGCATCGAAAGAACTCCCTCGATAAAAAGTCCAGGGGATTTTGGGTTATTGCAGATCTGTGTCAAACGTCAAAATGCTAAAGATTAGCTTCAATCCAACACAATGGATGTATTTAGAAAACGCCGAAGTTTCATAATCTCTGTCAGGACGGCATGGCACTGACAGATGTCATACATGTTTGATTAAGGGCATTCATTATTCATTATGTTATTCTACATGCTTGTTGTTCAATTATTCAATTAAACCTTTTTCTTTTTATTCTTTTTTTAATAAAACAATATTCAAAAAGGGTGGTTTTATAATCCAAACAATTAAAATGTACATCCCAAATGTAAACATCTCTTACCTACAATGCGTATGAATCGTCCAATATTATATTAAAAAAAAAGCGTCATTTCTTGACTGGCAGCAAAAACAACCAATCACAGCAGTGCTTCTCTGGCTGGCTCTGTCCAATCACAAACAAGAAGTGTTCTCCCTGTGAAGAATAATCTTCTGGGATTCAATGCAGAGCCAATGTTGAAGAATGGAGACGGAGAACTTTCTATCAAACCACGGAGATTTATTGAAGTATCGGCCGGAGAGGGCACACTCAGTTTCACACATGAACAGTCTTCCACCGAGCGGCACTCTGAAGGATACATAGAATAATCACACAATATATTGACCAAGGCGGATCCCAAACTTACGCGCCCTTTCTCTGCTAATTATTAACAGATGCCACAAACTGGACAAAGACCTAGCCAGGACAGGATGCCCCCCTTTTTCCACAGAGCAAGGCATCTGACCTCTGACCTGACCCTGAGGATGGCACGATCGTATTTCACAGATTGAGGGAACAACACTTTAATTAGAAACAGAAGTTTGCAGATAAGTTCCCAATTCGATACATGGGAACAGACAGCATTAAAATATTCTCTAACACTCCATAAGGAATACCCTTTCCTTCCAAGGTGAAATGCTGTGGCGTCTTGCACTTCAGGGCCACCGTACTATAGTAATAATCTTATCTTAAAATAAATAATGTAGAAACCTACCCACGTTCAAATCTGCGTGTCGAGCTCAAACGTGCTAATGGTTAGCCCGGACTTGCAGCAAGAGATGGACGAAATGCATCCTGAAAAACATGATATTATTTAGAAAAGCATGTTAGGTTTTAATGCAGAATCTCTGTGTTGGTTCATATTTAGTTTAGCCTCAGCTTTCAGCCTCAGAGGGACTTTCACTTAATATACCTGATACTAATACCCTGTCGAATACTTGTATCCTATAGTAATAATCTTATCTCAAAATGTAAAATGTGGAAACTTACCCACGTTCAAATATTCGTGTCGGGCCATGCAGCCTCAAAAATCGCTTAGCATCGATCCAACTCAAGAAATGGCATGTGTTATGCAAAATAGTATAATGCAAATAAAAACTGAATTCAGAAACTACTTACTGAATCTCCCTTTAGCTTTTATCAAAATAAAAAATGTGGAAACCCACGTTTAAATACTTGTGTCGAGTCATGGAGGCTCCAACATGCTAATGGTTAGCCCGGACTTACAGCAACAAATGGACGAAATGCATCCTAAGAACCATGATATTATTTAGAAAAGCATGTCGGGTTTTAATGCAGAATCTCCGTGTTGGTTCATATTTAGTTTAGCCTCAGACGGATTTTGAAATCCTACAATTAATATATCTGATACCTACCCTACGTACGAGTTGTCAAATACTTGTATCCTATAGTAGGCCTAATAATCTTAACATACCCACGTTCACGAGGCTCAACCAAATGGTTATCCCAGACGTACCAAAGGAGATGGAGGAAGTGAATCCTGAAAACATGATATTACTTAGAAAAGCATGTTAGGTTTTAATGCAGAATCTCCGTGTTGTTGCTTCTTCCCCCGGACAGACGGAGCCTGTTGCGCTTCACGATGCTAACGTGCTAACAGTCGACGGTCCCTCAGGCGACTTGCGTCTGAAGCTCTGGAGAGCATATGGTCTAAGTGCTGCTCCTGAGGCGGAGAGGACAGATTTCATTTGAGTTCAGCAGGAAGTGGATTTCCGTGTAAACCACAAGGCGTCTGAGTCTGAGAAAGGATTGCTCGGCAGTGGTTTCAGAGCAGTTTGTGAATCAGGTGGTTCCCGTTGTTAACAGACTCTGAAACCACTCGCTCTGCGCTCCTCCGTCATGCTTTCACCCTGCAGCTGCTGGGGAACATCCCTCCTCAATGAATGAATAATGAATGGATTATGTTTTAATACAGAACTCCCTTGCTGACCGTTTCCTCATGTGTTTCCACGTCTTCCTGTCGGGGGGTTTCTGCAGCTGGTTGAGATCTGCAGAGCCAGGGCGCCTTGTGGAGGAACACACACCCCTCTAGCAGCCAGAGGAGGACCTTAGAGTTCATTCGCCTGTTGGAGTCTTTTCTTGGAGCTGTTGAATCTCACTGCAGTCGATTTGAATGTTTTGTATACTACAATAAGTGGCAGCTATAGTTGAGTTACAGTATTTGCATGAATTAATTATAAAATATGCATAATTTTTACACTGAAAACATCCTCAACTATGTTACATAGTATTTAGTTAGTTAACATTAACAGTTTTCAAATACAGAGAAATATTTTGTTATAATCAAAGTAATCGTTTTATAGGACTGCATAACAAGGCAAATCCTCACATGAAAGGTAAAGTGTGTGTGTGTGTGTGCATGTGTGCGTGTGTGTGTGTGCAAGTGTGTGTGTGCATGTGTGTGTGTAATTAGTTGTGAGTTGTCTACAGTTGTCTGCTCTCCTCTCTGCAGCTGTTAGCAGAAGCTCTTCACTTCCTGTCTTCCTCCTCCTGTAATTGTTGGTTAGTGTTCACTCACTTTCCTCCTGTGTGGCAGCCGGCTGACACACACACACACACACACACACACACACCTGCACACACACACACATACACACACACACACCTGCCACACACACACACACACCTGACACACACACACACCTACACACACACACACACACATGCACACACCTGACACACACACACACACACACATGCACACACCTGACACACACACACACACACCTGCCACACACACACATACACACACACACACACACACACACACACACCTGCCACACACACACATACACACACACACACCTGCCACACACACACACACCTGCCACACACACACACACACATGCACACACCTGACACACACACACACACACACACATGCACACACCTGACACACACATGCACACACCTGCCACACACACACACACACATGCACACACCTGCCACATACTCACACACACACACACACGCACACACCTGCCACACACACACATGCACACACCTGCCACACACACAGACACACACACACACCTGCCACACACACACACACACCTGCCACACACACACACGCACACAGACACACACACACACAGACACACACACACACAAACACACCTGCCACACACAAACACACACACACACACACGTGCACATGCACACACACACAGACACACACCCACACACACACACACATACACACACACACACACACACACAGCTGGCTGACAGGCTAACCCTAACGTGCAGAATGTGTTCCTCTGGAAAGAGAAAGAACAAATTCAAACAGATTTTTGAAACAAAAAGAAGTTTGAATTTTCTTTTTTCAGATTAAAGTCAAAAAGGAAATATGTGTCCTCCGTTACCCCCGGTAACAGAGCTCATTGGTTTTTTAACAATACTTGAATCGTTAGAGAAAAGCTGACAGCCTGCCAAGCCTGAGACCAAGTGCAGCAAGACGTTGAGTCCACTCTGTAACTTCTGTTGGATTTTTAGATCAGCTTTTTAGTCGGTTTGATTCTTCTTATTGTTATCATTTGTTTGTTGTCACTTGTTTGTTACCACTTGTTTGTTACCACTTGTTTATGACTGCTGTGTTTTTTATTTGTGTGTCTTTTCTATCATTCATTTAACTTTGTGTGATTTATGTTGCAATTAATACTTTGCGTAATGTTCATGGCAAACACAGTTGTAAACACACCTCGTAGTAAAGACGAGAACTGTGTGTGTGTGTGTGAGAGACCACTCGTCGCCTTCATCTTTTGATGCCTGTTGCCATGGTTACAGCTCTCCGATGGTGGAGAGAAATCCCACATTTTTCTTGCAGCTCAACACTTTTGGTGACCCTCCCCCCCCCCTCTCTGTAATCACTCCTCCATTCATCCCTCTGAACTCAACCCTGCAGGTGTGTGTGTGTGTGTGTGTGTGTGTGTGTGTGTGTGTGTGTGTGTGTGTGTGTGTGTGTGTTAGGGTTAGGGTCTGCTCCAGCTGAAGATTGTATTACTATTATGATTATGCAGATAATTAAACTGGTCGCAATACAACCAAAACACATATTGTTTGTATTGGTCTGTGATTGGTTGGATCCATTCTTAAGTCTAAAGGGTTCTTCCTCGGCCGTTTGACTCTTCCACCTCATTTCATTCACATCTGGCCAACAGTCAAACAAATGGACGTTGCTGACAAGACTCCTGACCCGAAGACAAGCAACCCGTCTGTGTCTCATCTCAGCCTCTGACCGCAGAGGTCCAGCTGAACACAGAGGCTCTGCATCCATGCGCCGGTGAGAAGGTCCGGCACCAGGACTCTAAATAGAAACCTGCCACAGGGGAACCACACAGGGTCGGGTCTGCTCCCCCTCTTATCTTCTGGCATGGTTCTGTGTTCATGTTGGATTCTCTGGGTCACTTCTGTCTTATTTTATCTTTTTTGTTGAATTTCTGTGAGATTGTTATTATTGTCTCCATGTGGCTGACGACTACATAGATAGGAGCGTTAGCCAATAGAAGTGCGAGTGTTACATAGTGATGTCAGCAAAATAAAAATAAACTTTGAGTCCAATGGAGGCTTTTCAGGCAGGGGACACACAGAGATGTTAGCCTTTGTAGACCATTTACATGCACTAAAACCATATATAACACACTAAATGAAAGGGAAGACCCAAAAGCGTGATTGGGCCCCTTAACACTAGAACCGCCAACGGGTACATTTTACCCGCAGCTGTTTTTTGATTGTATGTAACTTTTTTTCAATAACATATTAAAGTCTCAGTCCGTGACTTCCTGAAAGTGTGTGATGTAGCGCCCTCTGTTGTTAACAATTGTCAATATGAAGTCAGATTGAAAGAAATCGCCAAAAGAAATGCCTTTTATTCCCATATCCCCCAGCGGGTCATATTTACCTCAAAGACAATGCAGCGTAAACATGACGTGTTGCTATAGCAACGCCTTTTGTCTACTGCGGTTCCTTATAGAGAGAGAGATAAATTGAGAGAGAGAGAGATATATTGATAGATGGATAGATGGATAGAGAGATAGATAGAGAGAGAGAGAGATAGATATAGTGATAGATGGATAGAGAGAGAGACAGATAGATAGATAGAGAGAGAGATAGATAGATGGATATAGTGATAGATGGATAGAGAGATAGATTGAGAGAGAGAGAGATAGATATAGTGATAGATGGATAGATGGATAGAGAGATAGATAGAGAGAGAGAGAGATAGATATAGTGATAGATAGATAGAGAGAGAGACAGATAGATAGATAGAGAGAGAGATAGATAGATAGATATAGTGATAGATGGATAGAGAGAAAGACAGACAGACAGATAGATAGTTACAGATAGATAGTTATAGATAGTTATAGATAGATAGTTATAGATAGATAGTTACAGATAGATAGTTACAGATAGATAGTTATAGATAGATAGTTATAGATAGATAGTTACAGATAGATAGTTATAGTGTAACATCTTGGAGAATACTAGATCTTGGATGACTGAGCTCACGTTGAGGACGTAATGCATGCAGGTTACGTGCCAGTTGAATAAAGATGGAACTCGGAATGAGAGAGTCTGCGTCGTCTGTTTATGTAGAGAATGATATGTCCATAGAACAGAACATTACAGATGGATAGTTATAGAGAGAGAGATGTGTACCTAAACAAAACACAAGTCTAACACCAAGCGTTTAAATCAGACTCTCAGCGATATGTTATACTTCGTGCTATCTGCACAAACGATGTGAGAAGCTGAGAGTCCACAGATTCTATTGGTCTGAGTTTCATCCCTGTGCGATCAGAACTCACGGTTCTGTCTGATCAATAAAACAACGTACCTTGCAGATCAATAGCGGGTACATTTGACCCGTTGGCGCTTCTCGTGTTAAAGTAAACGGTGTCTCCGGGCGGCCCCCCTCGACTGATTAACACCTGGTGGAAGTGGGGGTCTTATGGTGAGCACTTACCATCAAACAGTGAGCCAGAAGACAAAGAGGACTTCCACTTTAATGAGCGGCACAAAAGCTGCTGAGGAATGGAAATTGAAAAGTGAGCCGCCGGAGACGTTATGTGGGCCACTTGGAAGGATGTGCAGCGTAATCGAATTGCACACAAAGAGGTGTGTGGGAGAGCATTGTATGAGGAAGAGGAGGAGGAGGAGGAGGAGGGGCTTTAGAGCTTTATTGGATGACAAATATAGGTCCGCAGGCCTGACGGACAAAAGCTATGGGTCCTGCATCAGATGCACAAGAACCTCGTCTCACAGAGTGTGGCTGCATGGTAGCCGAATGATTACTGTGCTGATGGACAGGAGAGGAAGCGAGTCTTCAGAGTCTCAGTGTGTGTGTGTGTGTGTGTGTGTGTGCGTGTGTGTGTGTGTGTGTGTGTGTGTGTGTGTGTGTGTGTGTGTGTGTGTGTGTGGCCTAACATTACTATACTTGTGGGGACCTAAATCTGTTTACACAGTCACGTGTGGGGACTCACCTCCCTTAGAAATTGGAGGTCCCCATAAGGGGAATCATTAATTTTAGGGTGAAGACTTGGTTAGGGTTAGGCATGTGTTGGTTATGGTTAAGGTTAGGATAAGTCTCCAGGAAATGCATGTAAGTCAATGTAATGTCCCCTGAAGTGATGTATACATGGTATGTGTGTGTGTGTGCATGTGGGTTTGTGTGTGAGTGTGCATGTGGGTTTGTGTGTGAGTGTGCATGTGGGTTTGTGTGTGTGTGTGTGTATGTGTGGGTGTGTGTGTGTGTGAGTGTGTGTGTGAGTGTGTGTGTGAGTGTGTGAGTGTGTGAGTGTGTGTGTGAGCATGTGGGTTTGTGTGTGTGTGAGTGTGTGTGTGAGCATGTGTGTGTGTGTGTGAGCATGTGTGTGTGTGTGTGTGAGTGTGTGTGTGTGTGAGCATGTGTGTGTGTGTGTGTGAGTGTGTGTGTGAGCATGTGTGTGTGTGTGAGTGTATGTGTGTGTGTGTGTGTGAGCATGTGTGTGTGTGTGAGCATGTGTGTGTGTGTGTGAGTGTGTGTGTGAGCATGTGTGTGTGTGTGTGTGTGTGTGTGTGTGTGTGTGTGTGTGTGTGTGTGTGTGTGAAGCCTGTTGACTTCATGTTGGTTCACATTCACGTGACTTAGATCTCACCCTCATGGCTTGCATCTTCAGAGACATAATGACAGTGTCTCCATCAACCAGCAGCTGTGTGTCACCTGGAGTCCGGCTGAAGCCACACGGACACACCAGACGTTTGGGCTCGAGCGACACCAGCAGAATAATACTGAGTTGCGTTTGGCCTTCTTGATAAAACACACGACATACAGAGCTGTTTGGTCCGCAGTGTTCCCACGGAGCTGGAGGGGAGACTTATTGGAGAAGTCCTGGATCATTTGTAAAGCAGGTTCTCACTCCGCTCTCCTCCCGGCTTATTGGCAATCTCCTGCGCCTCTCCTCCGTGTCACAATGATGAAGCAAGCCTGGCAATAATAATGCTTTAACCTGCTTATTACACTTCATTCAATTCTGCAAGTTATGAAGAAAATACATTAAAATGTGAAAGCCTGAAGCAGAATGTGCTGTCCTTCAAAGGCCTCAGCACTTCACCTCAGAGACACATCATCAGGTTCAGAAGAGAATACATGATGTCTCTCTGCAGTCACCAGATATCTGGAAACACCGGTGT
The DNA here is from genome assembly GCA_902827135.1 of Harpagifer antarcticus. NCBI lineage: Eukaryota > Metazoa > Chordata > Actinopteri > Perciformes > Harpagiferidae > Harpagifer > Harpagifer antarcticus. The sequence goes on from CADEHL010000819.1 coordinate 22,461, forward strand.
TTAGAAGTGTTCACGCGCAAGGTATGAAGTTACATCACCTATAACATGTCTGATGAAGTACTCGGATCGTGTACTTGAGTGAAAGTAGAAGTACTCAGCTCTTGAGTAAAAGTAGAAGTACTCAGATCTTGTACTTGAGTGAAAGTAGAAGTACTCAGATCGTGTACTTGAGTAAAAGTAGAAGTACTCAGATGTTGTACTTGAGTAAAAGTAGAAGTACTCAGAGCGTGTACTTGACTGAAAGTAGAAGTACTCAGATCTTGAACTTGAGTAAAAGTAGAAGTACTCAGATCTTGTACTTGAGTACAAGTAGAAGTACTCAGGTCTTGTACTTGAGTAAAAGTAGAAGTACTCAGATCTTGTACTTTGGAAAATTAGAAGTACACAGATCTTGTACTTGAGTAAAAGTAGAAGTACTCAGATCTTATACTTGAGTAAAAGTAGAAGTACTCAGATCTTGTGCTTGAGTTAAAGTAGAAGTACTAAGATCTTGTACTTTGGAAAATTAGAAGTACTCAGATCGTGTACTTGAGTAAAAGTAGAAGTACTCAGATCTTGAACTTGAGTAAAAGTAGAAGTACTCAGATCTTGTGCTTGAGTTAAAGTAGAAGTACTAAGATCTTGTACTTTGGAAAATTAGAAGTACTCAGATCGTGTACTTGAGTAAAAGTAGAAGTACTCAGATCTTGTACTTGAGTAAAAGTAGAAGTACTCAGATCTTGTACTTGAGTAAAAGTAGAAGTACTCAGGTCTTGTACTTGAATAAAAGTAGAAGTACCAGAGTGTAGGAATACTCTGTTACAGCAAAAGTCCTGCATTCAAAATGTTCCTCAAGTAAAAGTAGAAAAGTATTCTCATCAAAAGACAGTAAAAGTATTCATCGTGCAGATTGGTCCATTTCAGAATAATATACATGATGTGTTTTATAAATCTTTATGCAATAAAGTTCCAAGTTAAGTTTAAAGTTATTTAGTTTTATTCTTGGGATGGATTTATGAACTTCAGAGATTGATAATCCTTCAGCTGGTGGCGTTGAAAGAGATCTCTCTGATGTTCATCTTATTTGAATTGAAGTCGCCACCGGCCAATCAAATCGTAGGATTATGACTATCCTGCCTTTAGGAAACACTGCATGTATTCAATCAAACCCCTTTTTAAAACTCACTTCCATCTATTGTTCAGATCATCAGAAGAGAAGTGTTCCTATCCTTGGGATTGTTCGAAAACTAAAAACCCGATGAATGTTGGACCTTTAGGAAAGAGCAGAAGGAATGATCCATAGATACACGTCTTCGGAGTGACAGCCGGTGGACACTAAAGTATATTCATGATATTCCTCTATGCAGCATATACCTTTACATGTAAAGCTTCTCAAGGGGGGGATTAGAGGAAGGGGCTCCTCTGGTTGCGTGTGATGGGGAACTCCCTCCGGGCAGGAAGAACTGGATCTGACAGCAATTAAGCCGATCCACCTCGAGCTATGAGATCATATCTGAGCGTGAAGTCCTTTAATGTGGAAGCGTACCTCTAAGCAGCTCCCTGGTCAAGAGAGAAGTCATAACTACTTCATTAGTGGGAGAAAAGAAAGACCCTGTTCCAGTGGAGGCGAGGGAGAGGAGGAAGACAGAGAGGATGATGATGAAGGCTTTGCAATAATGAGGCCAAGTAAGCAAGCATGCCAAAATATGTCTGCATCATCACAGCCTTATTAAAGCTCGCTTCAGGGGGAGGAAAGTCTGCAAACTATGAAGGAAGCGGGAGGAAAGTGGAGAAGAGGTGGAGAGGTGAAGAGTCCTCCGGCAGCCTCGTTTGAAGGAGGACAGGCGGAGACATGTTGCATTGTGGGAAGGTGGGCGTTGCAATGTCCAGGTGAAGCTGCGATTGGAGACGTGTCAGAACAGGGAGATAGAAGGTATTACCGAATAAGGGTTCGTCATCTGAAGCTGGGTTCGTCATCTGAAGATGGGTTCGTCATCTGAAGCTGGGTTCGTCATCTGAAGCTGGGTTCGTCATCTGAAGCTGGGTTCGTCATCTGAAGCTGGGTTCGTCATCTGAAGCTGGGTTCGTCATCCGGGTTCGTCATCTGAAGCTGGGTTCGTCATCTGAAGCTGGGTTCGTCATCTGAAGCTGGGGAGCTTAGTTTGAGTGAGAGCTGAGAAGAAACACATGACTACCGACATGTAGGACTCTACTTAACGTGTAGGACTCTACTTAACGTGTAGGACTCTACGTAGCGCAGTGGTTCCTAACCGCCAGGCCTCAGATGATTTGAGGCCAAATATCATCTTTAGACTTTTATTTTTTGACATATAATTGTAAGGCAATACATGATGTCACTAAAATCCTTGTCTCTACATTATAATAACATATACACAATCATTGATTAATTCATTTGAATAACAATTCAAGTTGGCTAAAGGCATAAAAAGACAGAAATGTTTCTTCTGCTGTAAAGTGTCCAAACCGGGCTTGTCTGGATCAGCGCATGTTTAAGCAGTCTTTGTCCATGCCGGCTTCAGTTGGATTATTCGTCAGTTGCTCCGATCAGATCGGTCTCCTCCATTTTGATTATTTACGACTTTTGAATCCACAGAAACACATCGGCAACATCCGGCTTCCTTTGAGCATGTGTTTTAAACGGTTTAATCCCTTTGTGAATTGGTTCCACTTCCGCCGTCCTTTAGTTTCTTCATCCAGCGGGAATCCAGATGAATTCATCCTGAGTCCAATAACCATCAAAGTCGCTCCATAGTGTCCTTGATTACGCTTTCATCCTCCTTCAACAACATACTTCACATTCATCCAGTTTGTGACAGCAGCATTTTGAGACTTTTAAACTTTAATTACCGCTGTTGTTGTTGTGTACACACACACACACACACACACACACACACACACACACACACACACACACACACACACACACACACACACACACACACACACACACACACGGGGGGGTGCAACTTCCAACAGGAGTCATTTGGGGGGGCTCTTGGGAGAAAAGGTTGGGAACCCCTGGCTTAACGCACTGTTATCTTTATCGCTGGTCAGAAGTCAGGAAGAGGTTAAATGATAGTGCGTTTCAACAGTACGCTGGCCGACGGCACAACACACTCGAAGAAACGCACGTACAGCCTCATAAACGATGCAAATATAAAACACCTGGCAAAACACATCTCCAGCAACCTGACTACACATGCAGCACGTAGAGAACTACACATGCAGCACGTAGAGAACTACACATGCAGCACCTAGAGAACTACACATGCAGCACCTAGAGAACTACACATGCAGCACTTAGAGAACTACACATGCAGCACTTAGAGAACTACACATGCAGCACGTAGAGAACTACACATGCAGCACGTAGAGAACTACACATGCAGCACGTAGAGAACTACACATGCAGCACGTAGAGAACTACACATGCAGCACGTAGAGAACTACACATGCAGCACTTAGAGAACTACACATGCAGCACTTAGAGAACTACACATGCAGCACGTAGAGAACTACACATGCAGCACGTAGAGAACTACACATGCAGCACTTAGAGAACTACACATGCAGCACTTAGAGAACTACACATGCAGCACTTAGAGAACTACACATGCAGCACGTAGAGAACTACACATGCAGCACGTAGAGAACTACACATGCAGCACGTAGAGAACTACACATGCAGCACGTAGAGAACTACACATGCAGCACTTAGAGAACTACACATGCAGCACTTAGAGAACTACACAGCAGCACGTAGAGAACTACACATGCAGCACGTAGAGAACTACACATGCAGCACGTAGAGAACTACACATGCAGCACGTAGAGAACTACACATGCAGCACTTAGAGAACTACACATGCAGCACTTAGAGAACTACACATGCAGCACTTAGAGAACTACACATGCAGCACTTAGAGAACTACACATGCAGCACTTAGAGAACTACACATGCAGCACTTAGAGAACTACACATGCAGCACTTAGAGAACTACACATGCAGCACGTAGAGAACTACACATGCAGCACGTAGAGAACTACACATGCAGCACTTAGAGAACTACACATGCAGCACCTAGAGAACTACACATGCAGCACGTAGAGAACTACACATGCAGCACCTAGAGAACTACACATGCAGCACCTAGAGAACTACACATGCAGCACCTAGAGAACTACACATGCAGCACGTAGAGAACTACACATGCAGCACTTAGAGAACTACACATGCAGCACTTAGAGAACTACACATGCAGCACTTAGAGAACTACACATGCAGCACGTAGAGAACTACACATGCAGCACTTAGAGAACTACACATGCAGCACTTAGAGAACTACACATGCAGCACTCAGAGAACTACACATGCAGCACTTAGAGAACTACACATGCAGCACTTAGAGAACTACACATGCAGCGCTTAGAGAACTACACATGCAGCACTTAGAGAACTACACATGCAGCGCTTAGAGAACTACACATGCAGCACTTAGAGAACACTCAGCCACTTGATGACGCTGAACGACTGCCTCTGTCTCAGTCAGTCGTCTCATAACTCAAGTGATCTGAAATCACTAGGTTAGCCACGTTAGCTAGCTAGCTTACAGCAGATCTGCAGTGGCATCAGAAGGAGATATTTCAATCGTTTCTCTTCATGGAAATGTTTCGGGTCGTTGTAACGGATATGCACATGTCCTCAACCAAAGCTTTGTGATCTCATTCGTCCAAAGTGCTGCGATCAGAAAACAGCATGTTGGATCACTTCCTGCTATTTGGTGG
>CADEHL010000820.1:0-22327 GCA_902827135.1 Harpagifer antarcticus
TTTACTCAAGTACAAGATCTGAGTACTTCTACTTTTACTCAAGTACAAGATCTGAGTACTTCTACTTTTACTCAAGTACAAGACCTGAGTACTTCTACTTTTACTCAAGTACAATACCTGAGTACTTCTACTTTTACTCAAGTACAAGATCTGAGTACTTCTACTTTTACTCAAGTACAAGATCTGAGTACTTCTACTTTTACTCAAGTACAAGATCTGAGTACTTCTACTTTTACTCAAGTACAAGATCTGAGTACTTCTACTTTTACTCAAGTACACGATCTGAGTACTTCTACTTTTACTCAAGTACAAGATCTGAGTACTTCTACTTTTACTCAAGTACACGATCTGAGTACTTCTACTTTTACTCAAGTACACGATCTGAGTACTTCTACTTTTACTCAAGTACAAGATCTGAGTACTTCTACTTTTACTCAAGTACAAGATCTGAGTACTTCTACTTTTACTCAAGTACAAGATCTGAGTACTTCTACTTTACTCAAGTACAAGATCTGAGTACTTCTACTTTTACTCAAGTACACGATCTGAGTACTTCTACTTTACTCAAGTACACGATCTGAGTACTTCTACTTTTACTCAAGTACAAGATCTGAGTACTTCTACTTTTACTCAAGTACACGATCTGAGTACTTCTACTTTTACTCAAGTACAATACCTGAGTACTTCTACTTTTACTCAAGTACAAGATCTGAGTACTTCTACTTTTACTCAAGTACAAGACCTGAGTACTTCTACTTTTACTTAAGTACAATACCTGAGTACTTCTACTTTTACTCAAGTACAAGATCTGAATACTTCTACTTTTACTCAAGTACAAGATCTGAGTACTTCTACTTGTACTCAAGTACAAGATCTGAGTACTTCTACTTTTACTCAGTACAAGATCTGAGAACTTCTACTTTTACTCAAGTACAAGATCTGAGTACTTCTACTTTTACTCAAGTACAAGATCTGAGTACTTCTACTTTTACTCAAGTACAAGATCTGAGAACTTCTACTTTTACTCAAGTACAAGATCTGAGTACTTCTACTTTTACTCAAGTACAAGATCTGAGTACTTCTACTTTTACTCAAGTACAAGATCTGAGTACTTCTACTTTTACTCAAGTACCAGATCTGAGTACTTCTACTTTTACTCAAGTACAAGATCTGAATACTTCTACTCAAGATCTGAGTGCTTGTACTTTTACTCAAGTACAAGATCTGAGTACTTCTACTTTTACTCAAGTACAAGATCTGAGAACTTCTACTTTTACTCAAGTACAAGATCTGAGTACTTCTACTTTTACTCAAGTACAAGATCTGAATACTTCTACTTTTACTCAAGTACAAGATCTGAGTACTTCTACCTGAGTACTCACAGTTTTATGGAAGATAAAGATGCCTTTCATCTTCTCATTACAGATGCATGCATTTCCTAACATTCGGTCTCTATGCTGTGAAATGTATTATCTCTTGGATTTACACACGGCATCTATTGCACGTCTGTCCGTCCTGGGAGAGGGATCCCTCCTCTGCTGCTCTCCCTGAGGGTTCTCCCATGTTCCCTTTAAACTGTGGGTTTCTCTGGAAGTGTTTCCTTGTACGATGTGAGGGTCTGAGGACAGAGGGTCTAAGGACAGAGGGTCTAAGGGCAGAGGGTCTGAGGACAGAGGGTCTGAGGACAGAGGGTCTGAGGACAGAGGGTCTAAGGACAGAGGGTCTAAGGATAGAGAGTCTAAGGACAGAGGGTGTCGTTTTTCTCATACTGATATTCTGAACAATCTGTGATGTTGTATTTGCTGTAAAGTGTCTCTACTGTAGGCTATTTTTATTATATGTTCAGCACTTTGGCTCCACCAAACATCCTTTATAAATGTGCTTTATAAATAACCCTTGATCTGATTTGATGCCTCTGTCTGCAGGATGTTGACGTCTGATGATATTTGAATAAAGATGGATCTTTCAGACTTGTTTTTCTTTTCAGGCCAAAGTGGGAAAGTGCAATACACAGAAACCTGGCTTCTTTGACTTTGAAGGACAGAGAAAATGGTATGTGGCCTAAACGTGTGTTGTGTGTGTGTGTGTTGTGTGTGTGTGTGTGTGGTTGTGTTGTGTGTGTGTGTGTGTGTGTGTGTGTGTGTGTGTGTGTGTGGTGTGTGTGTGTGTGGTGTTGTGTGTTGTGTGTGTTGTGTGTGTGTGTGTGTGTAGTGTGTGGTGTGTGTGTGTGTGTTGTGTGTGAGTGTGTGTGTGTTGTGTGTGTGTGTGTGTGTGGTGCTGTGTGTGTGTGTTGGTGTGTGTGTGGTGTGTGTGTGTTGTGTGTGTGTGTGGTGTGTGTGTGTGTGTGTTGTGTGTGTGTGGTGTGTGTGTGGTGTGTGTGTGTGTGTGTGTGTGTCGTGTGTGTGTGTGTGTGTGGTGTGTGTGTGTGTGTGTGTGGTGTGTGTGTGTGTGTGTGTGTGTGTGTGTGTGTGTGGTGTGTGTGTGTGTGTGTGTTGTGTGGGTGTGATGTGTGTGTGTGTGTGTGTGTGTGTGTGTGTGTGTGCAGACAAATAGGATTGTTTTCTACGGTTTGTTGATGGCCGACTAAACAGCTCTTTAAACCAATTGTTTAAGAATGTCTGTCTGTGTAAACCTTCTATGTTTACGCTCTCTTTCACACTTTTCTCCACGCTAAAATACTTTGTTAAACATTTCCACTCATGATGTTTCAGATCTAAATGCACCGCCCCCAGTTTATACTCCAGGTATGATGAAAGTCACACATGGTCTGCTTACAGGCAGGCCTGGAAGCAGCTGGGAGACATGGAGGCGGATCAGGCGATGCAGGAGTACATTTCCTGCGTCAACGAGTTGGACCCTGAAGGCAGCACGAAGGTAATGAGACCATCTCTGAGTTAAAGCTGATCCCAACATCTGTCTATTACAACAAATACACTTTGTAAACCAGTGATGGAGGACGTGTTCAGATCTTCTTTCTTAAGTCAAAATAACAAAAATCAAAGTCAACTTTAATACTCAGTTTGTGTTTACAGACAGAGAGGTCGAAATGGCGTTTCCAACACTCCCAAATATAAAATTATGTATACGTTAAATGGTCTGTACTTATATAGCGCTTTATCCAGTCTTTAAGACCCCTCAAAGCGCTTTACATACTACATGTCATTCACCCATTCACACAGAGCAGTGTACCTTACTCTAGGACCTAACATTCACACACCGTTGGCCATCGGGAGCAACTCAGGGTTAAGTATCTTGCCCAAAGACACATCGACATGTTGACTACATGGGCTGGGATCGAACCCACAACCTTCTGGTGGAAAGACGACCGCACTCCCTCGCAGCCACAGTCGCCCGTATATCCTATATACACAATCAACAAGACTACGTTGTGAAAATACTGCATTCATCTTACTAAAAGTAAATAGTTTCATTTCATTTCAAACCTTGATCTCCTTTCCAAGGGAGACCTGCTCAAGGTTTCAAAAATCAATTTGAAGTAAGAGTGCTTAGATTCATAAGTACATCTTTCTTTACTGGATAATATATAGTATTAATGTGTTTTTTAACATTAATGTTATAGCTGACGGAGGTGCGGATGAGTCATTAAAGCTCCCAAATAAATGTAGTGGATAATATTCACTTACAAAGCATAGTGGAGTACTAAAAGCATATCATAGAAATACCTATACAAGTGAAAAGTACTTTAGAAATTGTACAATACTTAACTTAAATGTATATATTTTATTTACACTGTTTATTTTGTCCAGTTCAAAGGTCTATTTCGTCCAATCAGATCGAAGCTCTTACTTCTAGTTCAGTCAATTATACTTTGCATACTGGATAAGAACATTTGGCTCAATGGCAAATAATAATACACTTTATTTATATAGCCCCTTTCAAACTGAGTTACAAAGTGCTATCACAAAAGGAAGACCATACAAACAAACACAGAGAATTCAATACAACAACAACAACAAACATTATAGAACACAGAGAGGAATTAAACATAAGGAATATCAGATAAAAACAACTCTAAACAAGTGGGTTTTAAAAAGAGTTTGCAGCCCTGCTCTCCTCAGGCACGAGGCACTAAAGGTTGTACTTTTAAATAGACTCTGAAAGCAACAGGTAGCCAGTGTGTGTGGAAGCCAGGATCGGTGCGATGTGGTTCCTAGTTTCATTTAAAGTCCTCGCAGCCTAGCCGAGTACGCCGAGCTGGATGCGGGGTACAAGTCGTTTTATATAAAGTAAACCACACCCACTTTCATGTTTACTTTAAAGAGCTTTCCAGGTGTTTTTAAATGACCACAAGTTACTTCTCTCTTCTCTACTGTCGCTGACAACGGTGTCATCTAATGTAGAGACATCCACTGTCCTCGCTGGCCTTCAACATGCAGTGCTGTGTTCCTGCCAGCAGGGGGCGGTGTCACCTGTCAGTGGATTCTCATTCTGATCATGCTGTGTGTGTGTGTGTGTGTGTGTGTGTGTGTGTGTGTGTGTGTGTGTGTGTGTGTGTGTGTGTGTGTGTGTGTGTGTGTGTGTGTGTGGTGTGTGTGTGTGTGTGTGTGTGTGTGTGTGTGTGTGTGTGTGGTGTGTGTGTGTGTGTGTGTGTGTGTGTGTGTGTGTGGTGTGTGTGTGTGTGTGTGTTGTGTGTGTGTGTGTGTGTGTGTGTGTGGTGTGTGTGTGTGTGTGTGTGTGGTGTGTGTGTGTGTGTGTGTGTGTGTGTGTGTGTGTGGTGTGTGTGTGTGTGTGTGTGTGTGTGTGTGTGTGTGGTGTGTGTGTGTGTGTGTGTGTGGTGTGTGTGTGTGTGTGTGTGTGGTGTGTGTGTGTGTGTGTGTGATGGATGGTGTGTCCGTGGTGTTGATCAGTGCAGCTCAGGTCAGGTAGATGAGTGTTTTCTCACCACTGTGGCCAGTTTAGCCTGATGGATGAAGGACATATCTGCCAGTACACCACACAGGACACACACATGTTGGAGAGGACTCTTTAAAGTAGAGACACTACATACTGATATACACCTGAACATCAGCAGGAGAGGACTCTTTAAAGTAGAGACACTACATACTGATATACACCTGAACATCAGCAGGAGAGGACTCTTTAAAGTAGAGACACTACATACTGATATACACCTGAACATCAGCAGGAGAGGACTCTTTAAAGTAGAGACACCAGGTATCACCTAAATGTCACATCCCTTGTATCATCTACCGTGCTCATCTCCTCTGCTCGACCCCCCCTCCCCTCTTCACTGTCCCCTTTGTTCTCCACCTCTACCCTACCTGCTCTTCCTCTGATAATCCTGCCCCCTCCCCTTTGTCTGCTTTAACCCTTCCACTCTTTATTACCCCCCTCCTGCACCCTTTCTCTGCTCTCCTTTCATATTTAATAGCGTCACTGTCATCCACAAGTCCAGTCCTGACGCTTCCAGTCTCAGCGTGCTGCTGACTCGGCCTCGCGGCTGCACAAAGCCGCCTCCAGACTCCCCTCCTGAAGACAAGCTGATTGCATTAGTGCTAACAAAGCGCCGGGGGCTATTCTTTGGGAAGCACGGGGAAGTAGTGCAGGTAGGAGTGCATCGAGGGAGGATAATAGCCAGAACCTGACCTCTGTTCCGGCCTGGATTGTTGAGCAGACACTGGCTTTCTATCACATTATAGTGCGGCGGAGCGGGGGCCGGCGCATCAGCGAATATTCTGACTTTCTCAAGTGAATTATGTCGTCCCCAAAAGCGCTGTTTTGCTTCGCTTGTCATCTTCTCCCCACTCTCTCCGTTCCCTGAAATCACATTTGTGCGGGTTCCTTTGTGAGTGGAGCTTGGTGAGCGAACAAAAGGCTGGGTAATAAAGTTTTGGCCGGACTGAATGTAAAACACAAGATTAACAAGAGCCTCAAAGGAGCTTCATGTTTTATACCGGCCTGTGTGCATAACGACGTTTATTAGCTATGAGGTCTTAAAGGAGGCTTGTTTAAACAGAAAATACACAATTTAACTTCATTGCGTCGTGCACAGGGTCGGGATTACAATGACTAAAAATGCTACCTATTCTGAGTATCAATAATACAATAATATGGTTTTTAGTGAAGTAACGCTTGTGAGACAACATGTGAGACAACATGTGAGACAACATGTGAGACAACATGTGAGACAACATGTGAGACAACAGATCAATGGGACCTCAGAAAAGTAGAATGATATTTAGGATTTTATTGAAGGAAAACCTGCCTTTCATGAAGCAGGTTCAGTCTGTCCACGCACACTGAACCCCATGAGCACAGACTGGAGTTTAAAGAAGCAGGAAGGAAATCTGAGCTGACAGGAAATGCTCCGTTTTTGTTTAATACACAGCGTTAAGCTCACACACACTATTTCACTATTTCACTGTTTTTCTTTTTGTATTTACTTTCTGTGTTGTTGTGTTGCGCCTGTAACCTGTTCATCGTCCTGACTACCCTGTAGCTCTATGTCCGTATGGCCAATGAAAGCCTTGAACACACTACTTTATGAGCATGTAGGTTCACCTGCTGAATCCCTTCCAAAAGCCTGACCTGTTATAGAATCAAAATAGCACAACATCTCAAAATTGACCAGTACTTGACAAACAATGTTTTTGCGTGCCGTGTCTCTTAAAAACCTTTAAAGGACCCCCTCAACGCTCAATGTATCTACGGACCAGTGCTCTGTTGATTGTGTGATGCTATACAATGCAAAGGATCACACCCCGGCCTCCACCTGTTCAACCTGCTGCCCTCCGGCAGGCGCTACAGGTGCCTCCAAAACAAACCGACTCAAAGACACTTCCCAAGAGCCATCATTGCTCTTAACACCTGACAATGTGACTCTGTACATATACATATATATCATTATTATTATTATAAATACACACTATTATTATTGTTTATTACATTACAGATTTTATTTTTATACTCCTGGAAATAATTACTGCACTTTACTCTCTATTCATTGACCCCTTATTCCTAAGTATGCGTGTATTTTGTTGTCTTATGTTGTGATGTTTTGTTTTGATGGCACCCTTGAAAGGGAGAAGCATTTCTCATGTACATGTATAATGACATTAAACTATTCTATTCTATTTCTATTCTAGGATGCAACAGATGTGTCATTCAGTTTGATAGTATATGCTTTGCTTCTCCGTTGATTTTGAAGAGCCCTTTGAAATTCGTCAGACCTTTGCTTTTCTATTTGGGCTTGACCTGTACATTTCACCTTGAATTCTGGTACAGCATCGAGCAGGTGGTGCTTTTCAATTTAACTCAAACAATTTGACTATGGTCAGTACAAATAAAAAATAAACCGAAAGCTTCCATAATGAATGATAAAAGACAATAGTGTCCACTTTAAAGCAGAAACAATTCAAATGGGACGTTTGTTCTTGTGACACAGCGTCACATTTATGTTTAAGTGTCATGAATAGAAATGCTGAATATAACCTCACTGATTGGTTGACAGATTACTAATGACAGTACGACTGAAGCTATTTGTAATACTGCGAGTGTGACAATCATGAACGTTGTCCTATGTGTCTCCATAAGGTTAACCCCTTAATGTACTTTTCTCTTTTACAACTGGCCAATGTGTTTATTAAAACAAATGAAGAAAACCATGAAGCAGATTCAGGCAGAAGGAGTATAGATGCAGTCATCTTTTTATAAAGCAAGACCAATAATTAGTTGCTAATGTAACACACTTTCTGGTACAAAATACATTTGGGAAAAAGTCAGAACACTTTCTAAAAATTTAGATTTTTGTAAAATAGTCAGAATTTTGAAAAAGAATGGAATTTTGAAAAAAGACATCTGGATTCTGAGATTGATTAGGGCCATGTGTATATATAGATAGATATAGATATATATATATATATATATATATATATATATAGAATATAATTGGGAGGGATGAAACCCTCTTTAATGGTCATTGGTCACACAGCACACAGTGACATGTGTTCTCTGCTTTGAACCCATCCTAGAACCAGGAGTCTAGTGCTAGGAGCAGTGGGCAGCTATTAGCGCCCGGGGAGCAATGGGAGTGAGGGGGGAAGGGGGGTGTCCGGTGCCTTGCTCAAGGGCACCACGGCAGGGCAGGAGGTGAACTGGGACCTCTCCAAGTAGCAGTCCACACTCCATATTTAGGTCTGGTCGGGGACTTGAACCGGCTCACAGTCCAAGCCCCAAGACTGAGACACTCATAAAGCAGATGCAGGCTGTAGGCGTATAGATTCACAGTTACAGTGTTAGCCTACAGAACAGAACAGCTCACAGAGAAGAGAACAGCTGTTTTGAAAAAGAAGCAAGAAATATGTAAAAATACAGGAATTTGAGAAAGAAGTTAGAATTATGAAAAAAGTATCGGAGATTTGAAAAAAGTATGATTTTACAAATAGGTCAGAATTTTGAGGAAATCTTTTTTGAATTTTGAGAAAAATCTGGATTCTGGGAATTTTTCAAAGAAGATGATTAGGGCCACGTGTAAAAAATAAATAATATATGTTTCATAAAGCAGATTCAGGCAGTAGGCATATAGATTCACACTTACAGTATCATCCTACAGAACAGCTGATCCGCTCAGAATTTTTGTAAAAAGTGTCTTTTTAAAAGAAAGTTTGAATTATATTAAAAGTCAGGAGTTTGGAAAAAAGAAAGAATTCTGGAATAAAAATCTAAATTTAGAGAAGTCGGAATTTTTTCAAAAAGTCTTAATTTCATGTAAATTTGTAGAAAGTCAGGAATTTGAAAAAAGTTAGATTCGTGAGACAAGAGTCAGGATTTTATTTAGAAAAAATGTGATCATTTGGACAAGAATATCAAAAGGAATTCATGGGAGCCTGCCTGCAGACCTCCAGTCTCAGGACAGTTCAGGTGCAGACCTCCAGTCTCAGGACAGTTCAGGTGCAGACCTCCACTCTCAGGACAGTTCAGGTGCAGACCTCCACTCTCAGGACAGTTCAGGTGCAGACCTCCACTCTCAGGACAGTTCAGGTGCAGACCTCCAGTCTCAGGACAGTTCAGGTGCAGACCTCCAGTCTCAGGACAGTTCAGGTGCAGACCTCCACTCTCAGGACAGTTTAGGTGCAGACCTCCACTCTCAGGACAGTTCAGGTGCAGACCTCCAGTCTCAGGACAGTTCAGGTGCAGACCTCCACTCTCAGGACAGTTCAGGTGCAGACCTTCACTCTCAGGACAGTTCAGGTGCAGACCTCCACTCTCAGGACAGTTTAGGTGCAGACCTCCACTCTCAGGACAGTTCAGGTGCAGACCTCCACTCTCAGGACAGTTCAGGTGCAGACCTCCAGTCTCAGGACAGTTCAGGTGCAGACCTCCAGTCTCAGGACAGTTCAGGTGCAGACCTCCAGTCTCAGGACAGTTCAGGTGCAGACCTCCAGTCTCAGGACACCTCCACTGTCAGTACAGGAAGTGACGATTCTGACGCGTTTTTTTCCCTCCCACCGAAGGACTCGCGGAGGTGATGAGTCCGCCCATGGTGCACTTTGGGTCGGCCTTGGTCAAGCCCTTTTGACCCCCCCAGCCTGGTTCTCGTAAAAGTGTTTCGCTCAAATGACACCATGGAGGAATGTAACAATGACAGGGGACTCTGCCCGCCTCACGAGTGCCTATTTTCGGACACTTTTTTTCACTTTTCCCCGGTTTTATTATTTTTTTGGGCTATTTCACCCGGTTTCTACCGGGGACATTGCCCGGTCTCGGGTGTCCTCCCACGGCAAACACGGTTGTTTCTCGAACCTTCCACTGTTGTCTAGCGGGTGTAACTAAAATACAAGATGTCGTATTTATATATATAAATAAATATATATCTATCTATATATAGATAATAAGTGTCAGTACGATTTTATTTTGTATTTGCGTGCATTTCCTGTTTGGAAAGTGGCACTGTACTGATAGTGGTGATTTCATTTTGGAATTCTTAGCGTGCACTTCCTGTCCTGAGAGTGGAGGTCTGCAGGCAGACCCCTCTCCAGGATTCTGAGAATGTTTTAAATACGATGGTTAGATCTTAAAGCAGATTCAGGCAGTGGGCGTATAGATTCACACTTACAGTATCATCCTATAGAACAGCTGATCCTTTCACAACAGACACTGTATGCTCTTTCAGGTTCTTACTAACATCCTGCTGGTAATCCAACATTTAACAGGTAACAGTAATCTGATTACTTTGTATGTAATTTACAGGTTTGAAAGCCAGCCACAAAAAGCAGCCCATGTGAGTAAAATAGGCAAGTAGCAGCCCATACAAAGAAAGTGTAATCTAATCAGACCCTGTTAGATTTTGGTATCCAACGACCACAGGACAAAGCTCCTTTCCAGCGCTTTTCATGGTTTCAAGTGAGAGCTCGTGTGAAACACCAACCTAATCTAGTTTAGCTCGAGTGAAAGGCTTCACTCGGGTTCCTGTATTCTCCAACTTCTGCTTTTTAAATGTTGTGTATGAGGTGGATATAATATAGAGTGCTAATGTGTGACTGTGTTTTTAATTTGACAGGAAGGACGAGGAGCAAAGAGAAGAACGGGCTTCGGAGGAGCAACAGTCAGCTCTCTATACCAGGAGGAGATGATCAGGTACACACACACACACACACACACACACACACACACACACACACGCACACACTGTAGCTGCCTTAATATATCAGCATGTAGTGTCTCTACTTTAAAGAGTCCTCTCCTGCTGCTGTTCAGGTGTATATCAGTATGTAGTATCTCTACTTTAAAGAGTCCTCTCCTGCTGATGTTCAGGTGTATATCAGTATGTAGTGTCTCTACTACTTTAAAGAGTCCTCTCCTGCTGATGTTCAGGTGTATATCAGTATGTAGTCTCTACTTTAAAGAGTCCTCTCCTGCTGTTGTTCAGGTGTATATCAGTATGTAGTGTCTCTACTTTAAAGAGTCCTCTCCTGATGATAGTCAGGTGTATATCAGTATGTAGTGTCTCTACTTTAAAAGAGATCCCCTCCCTGCTGATGTTCAGGTTGTATATCAGTATGTAGTGTCTCTACTTTAAAGAGTCCTCTATCCTGCTGATGTTCAGGTGTATATCAGTATGTAAGTCTCTACTTTAAAAGAGTCCTCTCCTGCTGATGTTCAGGTGTATATCAGTATGTAGTCTCTACTTTAAAGAGTCCTCTCCTGCTGTTGTTCAGGTGTATATCAGTATGTAGTGTCTCTACTTTAAAGAGTCCTCTCCTGCTGTTGTTCATGTGTATATCAGTATGTAGTGTCTCTACTTTAAAGAGTCCTCTCCTGCTGATGTTCATATGTATATCAGTATGTAGTGTCTCTACTTTAAAGAGTCCTTTCCTGCTGATGTTCAGGTGTATATCAGTATGTAGTGTCTCTAACTTTAAAGAGTCCTCTCCTGCTGATGTTCAGGTGTAGTATCAGTATGTAGTGTCTCTACTTTAAAGAGTCCTCTCCTGCTGATGTTCAAGGTGTATATCAGTATGTAGTGTCTCTACTTTAAAGAGTCCTCTCCTGCTGATGTTCAGGTGTATATCAGTATGTAGTGTCTCTACTTTAAAGAGTCCTCTCCTGCTGATGTTCAGGTGTATATCAGTATGTAGTGTTCTCTACTTTAAAGAGTCCTCTCCTGCTGATGTTCAGGTGTATATTAGTATGTAGTGTCTCTACTTTAAAGAGTCCTCTCCTGCTGATGTTCAGGTGTATATCAGTATGTAGTGTCTCTACTTTAAAGAGTCCTCTCCTGCTGATGTTCAGGTGTATATCAGTATGTAGTGTCTCTACTTTAAAGAGTCCTCGTCCTGCTGATGTTCAGGTGTATATCAGTATGTAGTGTCTCTGCTTTAAAGAGTCCTCTCCTGCTGATGTTCAGGTGTATATCAGTATGTAGTGTCTCTGCTTTAAAGAGTCCTCTCCTGCTGATGTTCAGGTGTATATCAGTATGTAGTGACTCTACTGTCTCCATGCTTTAATGTTCAAAAAGCTCTCTCATACTGCCTGTGCTGCAGCACCTCTTTTCACCCTCTGTCTGAAACCAGAGCCCAGTCTGGCCGATAGCAGTGCGAGAAACTTCCTCTGGAGGGAACAGGGACCCCAAGAACACGAGGGCTTCTTTAACTCTGTGTTCCCAGAGTCCAAACGCTCTAAATGCAGTGGATCAGACTCCGCTTGGATCTCACTCTGGCTTTGTTAACCTCCCGTCTCGCTGTATCTGATTCCATCCAACAGACCGTAACTGCAGTCAGAGCCGCAGACGTCATACACTCCTGATTTATGTTAATGAAATATATCCTCCATTTACTCGCTCTGGCAGACTTACTCAAGCTTAAAAAAGCCCATCTCCATTTCAATGGAGAAAGAGCTCTTTTGGAGATGAAAATGAGATGTGTGAATCCTGCAGGTTTTCCTCCTAAATGGCTGATTAGTATGCGAAGCTCTGAGGGGGGGGGAGGCGGCCAGAGTCTCCCTTTTTTAATTACTTTTGGGGGGGGGGGAGTAGGGGGGTGAACGTACAGCAGGTACAGCAGGTTTCCCAGAACGATGTTTCTCCCCTTGGTGATTTTCCAGCAGCAGCGACTCCCCGAGGGGAAAACCAGCAGAGAGGAAGTCATTAACATCACACACACACACACACACACACACACACACACACACACACACACACACACACACACACACACACACACACACACACACACACACACACACACACACACACACACACAGTGAGTATTAACACGAGTGCACACATAAACATACACTTGCCACTATACATCGACACGATTGCATCCGAATCCATGCAGACCCTTCCGGAACTGTCACACTCGCTGCTCTGATGCATTTCAATTTCCTCTCACACACACTCCATATTAAACAGCTAAGCACCTGTTAACCAGGCACAGAGTTAATTGCATTGCTCATCTCAATGTCGTGTGTGTGTGTGTGTGTGTGTGTGTGTCGTATCGACAGAAGCAGGATTGATCAGCGATATCTCGCGGCTGCTGAGCTGATCAGTGTGTGATTGAAGAGGCTTTGAACGCCACATTTATAATTCTCTCAGCCACCTTGAAAAGGCGCTCTGATAAACACAGAGGAGGCTTTCAATCAATCAATTACATTTGATTTATAAAGCAACATATCACAGATTATACATTTGTCTCTGGGCTTTGCAGTGTGTACTGTACAGACACCCTCTGTCCTTAGACCCTCGAGGGAAACACTCCCACAGTTTACGTTTTAGAAACCTCAAGGAGAGTAAGAAAGGATAAGCAGACGATGTGTGTATAGACTAAACACATAATAAAAGATTATGTAAAGGTAGTTTGAAAACGATAAATCCAAGAAAGCGTCAAATATCCTGGGTGCCGCCAGAATGTAATGAAGTGGGCGTCAGGCAGGACCACGACTCCTGATGCAGACTTAAAACTGTCAACCTGCAGGAGGAGACACACAAACTCAGACGCTGAGTTATTAAGATGCATTTATGGGACAGAGATCATACAGAAAGAGAAGTACAAGAAGAGAGGGAAATGATGAAGGTCTCCTGAAAGTCTTTAGCAGCATAACAACTCGTCCCGTCATGCATGCCTCATGCCCGCCGTACACACACACTCATATGGAAGGGGCGGTCTCTCCCCCCAACAACAGTGCATTACATAACTGTAAATCATAACTGAGCACATCTTATACTTATTTGATAACTACTATATTCCTTGGTTACTTGAACACGCTACAATATTATTAACCAGTGTCCGACCTTATTAAAATATTGATATACGAAATATTTGTATTGGAACAGTTTTAGATGTAGTAATATATTTCAGCCACTAGGGGGTGCAATGCCCCCCTATGCATAACTAGAGGAAACTCCCAGGGATTTTAGCTTTTGCAGACCATTTACATGCACTAAAACCTGTATACCACACTACAGGTGAGGGACAACCCCAAAAAGCAGGATAGGGCCTCTTTAAGACTATAGCAGGTTAATTTAGGGCTGGTTCAAAGTAAGCCTGAGCCCTAAAATCCGGGATCAAGGCTGCAGGGACTACAAAGAGTGTGTGTGTGTGTGTGTGTGTGTGTGTGTGTGTGTGTGTGTGTGTGTGTGTGTGTGTGTGTGTGTGTGTGTGTGTGTGTGTGTGTGTGTGTGGTGTGTGTGTGTGTGTGTGTGTGTGTGTGTGTGTGTGTGTGTGTGTGTGTGTGTGTGTGTGTGTGTGTGTGTGTGTGTGTGTGTGTGTGTGTGTGTGTGTGTGTGTGTGTGTGTGTGTGTGTGTGTGTGTGTGTGTGTGTGTGTGTGTGTGTGTGTGTGTGTGTGTGTGTGTGTGTGTGTGTGTGTGTGTGTGATGGATGGTGTGTCCGTGGTGTTGATCAGTGCAGCTCAGGTCAGGTAGATGAGTGTTTTCTCACCACTGTGGCCAGTTTAGCCTGATGGATGAAGGACATATCTGCCAGTACACCACACAGGACACACACATGTTGTGAGCGCATTACACACACACACACGAACCCTTGGTACCCCTAGCTTGTGGTGATGACAGAGTAGCCGGTGACCTTCCCAGCATGCATTGCGGCGCTGTTGATGTCATGTCGTTTACAGGACTCACATTAATCATGTGTTTGTTTATCGCCCGTGTGTTTCTCTTGGACCAAAAGGTGTGTGTGTGTGTGTGTGTGTGTTCACATGTGAGCTTATTCTGTGTATTTGTAATTCAACATGTATATTTTCAACTTTTTTTTAATGCTATTTTATTTCTATTTACATTTTAGAATGTTTAGTTCTAGTCTTTAAAATGTGTTTGTGTCTTTTTAAGCTGCTGCAATGCAAACATTTCCCAAATTGGGATCAATAAAGTACTTCTTATCTTATCTTAAGATATGTACATGTCTGTCTGTATCTAGCCAATAAACACAGGAGAAAAGAGTAGATGTGTGTGAGGATGTGTCGGCCAATGACTGATGAGCTGGCCTATTGATTAGTTGCCGCGGAGACGGATGGCGGCCACACATCAGGGACACTCGGGGTCACCGTGGCGATCAGACGAGGAAGTGGGTGTGGCTCGGGACTCATGAATAAACATGGCGGCGGCGCTGGTAATCAGGAGTATGTAAATGAATGTGCTCATACATAACCGGGCCGGGATAGAGAGAGTAATGAGTTATTTATAATTCATCTCGGGAGGGGGAGAGGGAGGGAGGCAAAGTGTGCGGATGGAAAGCTGAAGAAAGGGAAGTACGGAGGTTCATTACAGAACAAACGGCAGAGTAAACTTTGTTTGTGAATCCTCAGAGGAAACAGGAAAGTGTCCACATGGTGTGTGTCATCAAATAAACACTCTGCGCTCTTATTGTTTCTATAACAGCGGGATTATAACAACATATGAGCCGCTGTACCACAAACTAGCATGGATCATCTGTGGCTGCTACTATACATTCCTCTTGACCTTTTCTCACCCTCTTTATGTCACTGCTCAGTATGACAGGCTTACAGTTGGGAAACACTGCATGTCCTCTTCCAACATGAGAGTAGCATGCTAACAAAGGTTTCAACTGTAGCTGTGAACATGACAGGATGTGAGATTACCTAGAAGAGCATCAGGACTGTTTGAGGCAGATGATAGCTATGTGATTAACATGATGATTCAGCCTCTATGGAGAGAGACATCAAGCATGCTCATTTCTGACGTGGAGCTAATCTGAAGTAAACATTGAATACTGCTTTCTATTCCTCCATCTTGTGACTGTGTAACTCCCTCTCTTGGATATCAGCATGTGAAGGACACTACTCAGGAACTAGTCTCTGTATGTGATGACTCCTTCTGGAGAGGATCACAGATACATGGATCCTGAGGCTGAAGGACACTGCTCAGGAACTAGTCTCTGTATGTGATGACTCCTTCTGGAGAGGATCACAGATACATGGATCCTGAGGCTGAAGCTCAAGCCGGTGACGAGGGATTATTAACATTTTTAAGTATTCAGGAAACGTCCGAATTTTGAGAAAAGTAAAACATTTGAGAAAAAGTCAGATCTTTGAGATTTTTGTGAAAAAGTCAGATTTTTTTTAGATATTTTGAAAAATTGTCAGAATTTTGAGAAAAAATACAGAATTTTTAGATTTTGAGAAAAAAGACTGGAGAGGATCACAGATACATGGATCCTGAGGCTGAAGCTCAAGCCGGGGACCAGGGAGATTGTTCTAAAAGGGGAGAAGGACGATACAAGTCACAGACTTCAATAGTGTCGTCTGACCAACATGGCCAAAAACAAGCTTTTCTTCTAAGTTCTACCTTCATATTTTTCACTCGAAGCGCTCAGAAGAAAAGATGCTGGGTGTAGCTGCCGTCACCCCAGAAAACTGGGAGTGTGTATGGGTCGGTTTGGAATTGGGCCTATGACAGTGTTAAGGTCACATGCTCATCACACAGCAAAGAATCATGAGTGTTAAAGCTGGAGACTGTGTGTGTGTGTGTGTGTGTGTGTGTGTGTGTGTGTGTGTGTGTGTGTGTGTGTGTGTGTGTGTGTGTGTGTGTGTGTGTGTGTGTGTGTGTGTGTGTGTGTGTGTGTGTGTGTGTGTGTGTGTGTGTGTGTGTGTGTGTGTGTGTGTGTGTGTGTGTGTGTGTGTGTGTGTGTGTGTGTGTGTGTGTGTGTGTGTGTGTGTGGTGTGTGTGTGTGTGTGTGTGTGTGTGTGTGTGTGTGTGTGTGTGTGTGTGTGTGTGTGTGTGTGTGTGTGTGTGTGTGTGTGTGTGTGTGTGTGTGTGTGTGTGTGTGTGTGTGTGTGTGTGTGTGTGTGTGTGTGGTGTGTGTGTGTGTGTGTGTGTGTGTGTGTGTGTGTGGTGTGTGTGTGTGTGTGTGTGTGTGTGCGTGTGTGAGCGCCCTGTCAGACAATAGAGCTCGAAATTCAATTAATGTGAATGGCCGGCGTCGGGTGAGAGGGAGGGGAAGGCGTAAAGCTCTAAATGAGATTTCACCCCTTCACCCTACACTGTCCTGTCCCCAATGCCAGGAGGTTATTAGAGACACAGATATAATCAGAAGTGTGTGTGTGTGTGTGTGGTATTCCCCAGAGATGTGGCGCGTGCTGCTCGTGTGTGAGACAGACAGTCGGTGTGTGTGTGTTGATGACGATATGATCTAGTATGCGTTTGCTCTTGTGGGTCCTCACACACTTCACACATAAAACTCCTGATCTGACACAAGAGGCAGTTAAAGCGGCGTTCTATCCAAATGATCTACTACACATACCGTTACCTTTATTCTTCTTTGGGACTTGTTCTCGAGTGGAAATTACTTTCAGAGTAAACTTTTCACAGAGATGCTTTTGTATAGATTTGGGTTTGAAGGATGTGAACAATGTTGTGTCTTCAGAGTCCGAACAACTCTTTAGATTCTGGATAACATAAGAAAAGACTGGAGACAGGAGCTGCTCTGACTCACCTGCTTGTATTGCAATTACATCTCATTTCTTAATGTCTTAGGTAGTCACAGATGTTACATAACTTTCCTGTTGGTAATATACTGTTTGCTTTCTGCAGCCGGTGTGTTTACCATGGTCTCGAACTTTCCTGGGAATGAATCTCTCTGTTTCTGTGTCTCTCTTTCAGGGAAGAGGATAAAAACATCTTCGACTACTGCAGAGAAAACAACATCGACCACATCAGCGAGGCCATCGTCTCGCAGAAAGTGGAAGTCAACACTAAAGACGAAGAGGTAACCACAACCAGAAATGTGTCAACAGCTTCCTATTGGAGGGTTTGATAACTTCCTATTGGAGGGTTTGATAACTTCCTATTGGAGGGTTTAATAACTTCCTGTTGGAGGGTTTGATAACTTCCTATTGGAGTGTTTGATAACTTCCTATTGGAGGGTTTAATACCTTCCTATTGGATGGTTTGATAACTTCCTATTGGATGGTTTGATAACTTTCTATTGGAGGGTTTAATAGCTTCCTATTGGAGGGTTTGATAGCTTCCTATTGGAGGGTTTGATAACTTCCTATTGGAGGGTTTGATGACTTCCTATTGGATGGTTTGATAACTTCCTATTGGAGGGTTTGATGACTTCCTATTGGATGGTTTGATAACTTCCTATTGGAGGGTTTAATAACTTCCTATTGGAGGGTTTGATAACTTCCTATTGGAGGGTTTAATAGCTTCCTATTGGAGGGTTTGATAACTTCCTATTGGATGGTTTGATAGCTTCCTATTGGAGTGTTTGATAACTTCCTATTGGAGGGTTTAATAGCTTCCTATTGGATGGTTTGATAACTTCCTATTGGAGGGTTTGATAGCTTCCTATTGGAGGGTTTGATAACTTCCTGTTGGAGGGTTTGATAACTTCCTATTGGAGGGTTTAATAGCTTCCTATTGGAGGGTTTGATAACTTCCTGTTGGAGGGTTTGATAACTTCCTATTGGAGGGTTTAATAGCTTCCTATTGGAGGGTTTGATAACTTCCTATTGGAGTGTTTGATAACTTCCTATTGGAGGGTTTGATAGCTTCCTATTGGAGGGTTTGATAACTTCCTGTTGGAGGGTTTGATAACTTCCTATTGGAGGGTTTAATAGCTTCCTATTGGAGGGTTTGATAACTTCCTATTGGAGGGTTTAATAACTTCCTATTGGAGTGTTTGATAGCTTCCTATTGGAGGGTTTGATAACTTCCTATTGGAGTGTTTGATAGCTTCCTATTGGAGGGTTTGATAGCTTCCTATTGGAGGGTTTGATAACTTCCTGTTGGAGGGTTTGATAACTTCCTATTGGAGGGTTTAATAGCTTCCTATTGGAGGGTTTGATAACTTCCTATTGGAGGGTTTAATAACTTCCTATTGGAGTGTTTGATAGCTTCCTATTGGAGGGTTTGATAACTTCCTATTGGAGTGTTTGATAGCTTCCTATTGGAGGGTTTGATAGCTTCCTATTGGAGGGTTTGATAGCTTCCTATTGGAGGGTTTGATAACTTCCTATTGGAGTGTTTGATAGCTTCCTATTGGAGGGTTTGATAACTTCCTATTGGAGGGTTTGATAGCTTCCTATTGGAGGGTTTGATAACTTCCTATTGGAGGGTTTGATAACTTCCGATTGGAGGGTTTGATAACTTCCGATTGGAGGGTTTGATAACTTCCTGTTGGAGGGTTTGATAACTTCCTATTGGATGGTTTGATAACTTCCTATTGGAGGGTTTGATAGCTTCCTATTGGAGGGTTTGATAACTTCCTATTGGATGGTTTGATAACTTCCTATTGGAGGGTTTAATAACTTCCTATTGGAGGGTTTGATATCTTCTTATTGGAGGGTTTGATAGCTTCCTATTGGAGGGTTTGATAACTTCCTATTGGAGGGTTTAATAGCTTCCTATTGGAGGGTTTGATAACTTCCTATTGGAGGGTTTGATAACTTCCTATTGGAGGGTTTGATAACTTCCGATTGGAGGGTTTGATAGCTTCCTATTGGAGGGTTTGATAGCTTCCTATTGGAGGGTTTGATAACTTCCTATTGGAGGGTTTGATAGCTTCCTATTGGAGGGTTTGATAGCTTCCTATTGGAGGGTTTGATAGCTTCCGATTGGAGGGTTTGATAACTTCCTATTGGAGGGTTTGATAGCTTCCTATTGGAGGGTTTGATAGCTTCCGATTGGATGGTTTGATAACTTCCTGTTGGAGGGTTTGATAACTTCCTGTTGGAGGGTTTGATAACTTCCTATTGGATGGTTTGATAACTTCCTATTGGATGGTTTGATAACTTCCTATTGGAGGGTTTGATAACTTCCTATTGGATGGTTTGATAACTTCTATTGGAGGGTTTAATAACTTCCTATTGGAGGGTTTGATATCTTCTTATTGGAGGGTTTGATAGCTTCCTATTGGAGCATTTGATATCTTCTTATTGGAGGGTTTGATAACTTCCTATTGGAGGGTTTGATATCTTCTTATTGGAGGGTTTGATAGCTTCCTATTGGAGCGTTTGATAACTTCCTATTGGATGGTTTGATAGCTTCCTATTGGAGGGTTTAATACCTTCCTATTGGAGGGTTTAATACCCACCAGCACCAGCCTCAGTGTTACTGTTATGGCTCTGACCCGGTGCAGAGAGCAGTTTGAAATGATCCGTGCAGTATGATGGAAACGCACAGAGGTCACTGGGGGACGGTTCATGCAATGGTTACATAATGGTTTGATGTGAAACCACCAGCACATGGGAGCCTCTCCTCAGGCGCAGGGGAGTAAATTGTGTGAACAGCCATAACCCTTGTGAGGTGTTTTCTGGATTGACCCCTGAATTCATTCATCTGCTCCCCGATTCATTATCGGCCGGGCCAAATGGTCCCGGCCTCCCTTTGATCAGCGAGCAGCCAGAGGCCAGATGGTGGAGCGTCTCTGCAGAGAGAGCTTTGTCTCTGAGGCCATTGTTGTTGTTGCTCCTGCAGCGAGGCGCGCTCAGCAGCAGAGGGCAGTGGTGAAGTTTGACTTTAACAAGAGGAGAGAGAGGAGCTCACTGTTTGGGTGTGAGGCCACATTTAAACCAATCACTCAATGTATTTATAGAGCATGTTTCATACACAAAAGCTAACAAACCCCTTTCTAGAGCAGCACAATAAGTAGAAATGGTATCGTACTCTTACATACTTAATATAGACTAACGCAAGAACAGTATTTGTTAAAACGGTAAATATGTGGTAAAACAGGATGTTGCGGGGCTGCGAAGATATCTTGGTTTACAAATTGGTGTTATATCAAAATCGTTATATGAGAATAGAATTCGTCTTCATTGATGGAAATCGTAATATTGCCTAATATATTTATTTTCCTGGTTTTTTAGAGGCTGCTTTACGGTAAAGTGTGATGTAACGTTATGACCTTAAAGGTGGGGTAGGTAATTCACTTCAGAAACACTTTTTATATTCCATGGAAAGCTCTTAACATCCCGATAGCAATGAATACATCTTTGGAAGCCGTGGCGCTGTAAAAAGCACGACCAATCATCTGAGCCGGCTAAAGTAACTGGATGGCCTACTTGCCTGTCAGCCTTCCATCTGGGCACAAACTTATCTCGTGCCCTCATTGGTCATGTGCGCGTTCGTGTGTGTTGGAGGAGGGGCTCTGTGAGGAAGGGGCAGATTTCTTCCGGCTGTGTATTTTCAAATTCTAGCGCACTCGAGCTGCTTTCTCCAAAATGACCTACCCCACCTTTAAAAGACGTGTAACTTTTTCATTATTGTACATAGTCAATTAATCCACATGACTCATAGCTATCTATCAAAACCGTACAATATTGAGGTATCTGTTAAAGAATATCCTGATATAAGATGTTCTTAATATCGCCATAGGAAACCATAAAAGGAGTTCAATTGTTTCATTAACATATCTTAGGATATACAGAAGAACACGATCATAACAGGAAATGTCCCTCAGAAAAATATCACAGTATGCTTTCCTTAAATGCAATTCCTGTACATGTGTGACGAGTTTTATAAAAAAAGGACAACGTTTCTTATTCGAGTCATAAAATTGTTAAGAGGGTCTGACAAGATTTTATTATGTGGATATAAATGAAATATTTGTTCTGCTTGCCAAAAGAGAGGACACAGATGTTGACCTCAAATAAAACCTGTTAATGAACATTTCTAAATTTGGTTCAATGTCAGTCATAGTTTTACGTTGCTATCGTTCACTCTGGAAAACAGTCGTCGTCTGGATCTTAAGTTAACAAAGAAACAAGCTGAGATACTGTTTGGCTACGAGCTAAATGCTAACACGTGCCTCTCACTGCTGTAGTTCCTTTATAGCACAACATTAGCCGCCTTTAGCTTAGCGGTGGTGACGTGAAGTCATGTGACCGTGCTGTAGTTCCTTTTTAGCACAACATTAGCCGCCTTTAGCTTAGCGGTGGTGACGTGAAGTCATGTGACCGTGCTGTAGTTCCTTTATAGCCCAACATTAGCCTCCTTTAGCTTAGCGGTGGTGACGTGAAGTCATGTGATCGTACTGTAGTTCCTTTATAGCCCAACATTAGCCACCTTTAGCTTAGCGGTGGTGACGTGAAGTCATGTGACCGTGCTGTAGTTCCTTTATAGCCCAACATTAGCCTCCTTTAGCTTAGCGGTGATGAAGTGAAGTCATGTGACCGTGCTATAGTTCCTTTATAGCCCAACATTAGCCTCCTTTAGCTTAGCGGTGGTGACGTGAAGTCATGTGACCGTGCTGTAGTTCCTTTATAGCCCAACATTAGCCTCCTTTAGCTTAGCGGTGGTGACGTGAAGTCATGTGACCGTGCTGTAGTTCCTTTATAGCCCAACATTAGCTTTCTCTTCAGAAATCACAGAGTATTGTTAATATGTGGAGA
>CADEHL010000821.1:0-5000 GCA_902827135.1 Harpagifer antarcticus
GTGTTGTGTGTGTGTGTGTGGTGTGGTGTAGTGTGTGTGGTGTGTGTGTGTGTGGTGTCGTGTGTGTGTGTGTTGTGTGTGTGTTTGTGTGTGTGTGTGTGTGTGTGTGTGTGTGTGTGTGTGTGTGTGTGGTGTGTGTGTGTGTGTGTGTGTGTGTGTGTGTGTGTGTGTGTGGTGTGTGTGTGTGAGATTAAGGCATGTGTACAGATACTAAAGTGTGTACATACAAGAAAGTGAGGGATTAACCTGGGTTAACACACACGCACATACAAAATAAACTCTCTGAGATAGTGATAAACACACACACACACACACACACACACACACACACACACACTTGTACGATGGGGTCAGTGTTTTGTGTTTTCTCGGTGGTCCTCTGGTCCCAGGAGCAAGCACCCTGCTGGGCCCTGAGCTTCCTGGAGGTCCATAACAGTGTAGCGTTCTGCGACCACACACACACACACACTTTGTTCCTTTAACAGGTGGCAGTCGCAGGGTGTGTGTGTCTCTACTGAGCATGCTCGTACGATTTAGCACTTGTGTGTGTTTGCATATTGGTCTACTGACAGCATCCAGTCTCCGAGAGTTAAATTCTGAAACGCATTATTCTTTGTTTGTTATTCTCTGTCGTTTATCTTTTCTTCCCCGTCCCCAGGATGAGGGAGACGAGCAGGAAGAACAACGTCTTCGCTCAGTTCAGGAAGACGGACCGAGACCGACAGAAACTCATCGACACCATCATCAAACAGCTGCGTAACCTCATCGCCCAGCAACAGGCCTGAAGCGAGCCGTCTGATTGGCCCGCAGGCCTGAAGCCCCCGTCCTGATTGGCTGTTTTCAACCATCCTGCCTTCTTCGTTCTGTTTGCAAGCGTCTGCTGATCCATGCACCTTAACTTCGCCAAACTGAACACACAACGTCGTCGCGGTTCATTGAACACGCTTCTTCCTGGATAACAGACTCAACCTCTGGGGGTACAATAAGTATTTCCACAGCTTGTGTTTCAAGCCCCTAACTTAACCACGTTATAGGTTACCGCCCTTAGTCCAAACTGAGTAGTCTGTTGGTTGGAGACGGGTAAGGAAAGACGTCTTCAGTTATCTTATTACCAAATGACTTACTTATCAAATTAGATCTTGTTCCCACATTAAAGTGGCACATGTTATTGAAACGATGTGGTTATTGAAACTCTCAACCTACTTGTTGCATTCGACATATTTCTAGGTGTGCAGCTTGGTAGCCTTTCTTTGTGTAAGAAGTCTTTCTTTGTACCACAAGCTTCCAATTCCTAAAATGTAAGCTGTGTGTCCTCACCCTCTTTATATGCTCCTTTCATGTCTTCCACGTTGCTCTTTCCTCACTGTGGCACAACATATTGAATGTACATCAGAGAGGAAGCAGCCAGAAAAGCACTGAGATCAAGGTGAGGTCTGTACAAATAAAGAAACTAGAATGTTCCTTCAGTGTTGTCTAATAAAGGGGGATATTAACGCGACATGGCAACCCGTTCCCCTCGATATACAACCTGCAAACACTTGAATGGGCGACAATGCTCAGACCTGGCAACCTTATTCCCTCTTCTTCACGATTGTAAACAAAGTGGGGGTTTAAAAGAAGGGATGTTGTCCAAACATGGCAACCCATTCCTCAGCTGTCAGTCAAACTTGATCAGGTGTTGCCAGAGCGTTTTTTCTAAATGTATAAATAACTGGGTCTTAAAGAGAAGCTATCGCCCCCCAACATTGACAACTAGACTAATGTTGTATAGGAACCATTGTACTTGTAACGCCACGCACACACACACTTGTATGTCTTCCGTAACCAAGCGGTGTGTGTGTGTGTGTGTTTAGTTGGAGCACAGCACATATTACATTAGATTATTTCTATTAACTTATATGGGTCTTTTTGTTGCTTGTTTTTCCTTCAACTTGGGTGCAATAATAACATTGGAAACTACAGCGGTGTGTGAGAGTGTGTGAGAGTGTGTGAGTGTGTGTGAGAGTGTGTGACTGCGCTTTATAAGGGATTCAAACGTACGTGTGTGTCAGAAGGGAATTTAAGTCTTCCTCACAATCTGTTGCCATGTTTGATTTACTGAGCGACAACGCGTCGTGTGTGTGTGTGTGTGTGTGTGTGTGTGTGTGTGTGTGTGTGTGTGTGTGTGTGTGTGTGTGTGTGTGTGTGTGTGTGTGTGTGTGTGTGTGTGTGTGTGTTTTCCATCCATCCTACCTGTGTGTCACTTCTAGGTGTTAGAAAGGGAACGGGCCGTCGTTATTGAATGAGCCTTTGCTGTATTGTGGGTTCATTTCCTGCCAAAGAAGCGGCAACACTGTGGACTTTGGAGTCTGGACACTTTACGGTTTGCAGACTTCCATTCAAACTCACTTCCTAGCTGTCTTAGTACATGACCTTTGCTCTTTGTCCGGACTCCTCTCGCTGCAGGCGTTGCCGCATACTTTGTTTTGTATTTTGTAAGAAGCAGAACTCTTCACTGAGACAGAAGCACTGTATACGCTGTTGTATTAAAACCACTTCTAAATGAAACTTAAGTCAAATACTAATAAAACAGCAACATATGAATACTTTGTCCAGACTGTTATTTCATGTTTAAATCACTTAGAGGTTCGTGTTAGCATTAGCTTGGAGGCTTTTACGTGTTTTCTAAGTTGAAAACATTCACTTTAGACATTTAATGGAATAACATTTACTGTGTTTATTATAAGAAAGTGACTTAATTAGATTTGCCTATGTGTCAAGGAAGCCATTTTAACTTTTAAATCACATACTGTCACTATAACACGAGATGTACATGTTGTGTACCAAATGTGCCATTTAGATGCTGGTTTCAATAGTTCACTTATGCTAAGCTAATTGCTATTTGTACTTGAGTGCATGTCCGGTCTTACCTTCAACCAATGGGAGCGAGTGGATCATCGCCAGGTTGCTTCTCCAGCAGGGAAATGACAGACGGTAATGTTGTCATAGCAATAATCCAAATGTCTCTCTCTCGTTAACCCTGCCTGACGCTCGACTTGGTGACCCTTGACCTCTCTGACAGCAGAGGTGTCTGTGGGGAAGGATGCGATTAACCAGTATTCTGTGTGTGTGTGTGTGTTCGTTCACTGGAGGGTAGCGACTCGAATCAGAAGCAACACAAACTCTGCATGCTCCAGGGTTCCTCTGCCGACTGTGTGTGTGTGTGTGTGTGTGTGTGTGTGTGTGTGTTCCCAGCTGTCTTTAGAGGAGCGGTGGTGCGTGCAATGATTAGGGCTGCCTCACAAAAAGCTCTCTTTCCTTTTCTCTGGGTTTTTTTAACGTTTTCTCTGAACTTGCTCTGTTGCTGAACATCTATACAGTAAAGTGAACAATGTTTGCTCAACTTAGCAAAGTCTGAAACATTTCTAAAAATATAAGCTCTTAACGTTACAGTGAAGGAAACTGGAGGACATTCTTTGGCAGTAAAATAAATCAATATGTTAGATTAAATTATAGGCACCACACACACACACACACACACACACACACACTTGGAGTATTACAAGATGTGTTCAAGTGGATTATCTCTTTATTATTACTCTCTGACAGCGGTGTGTCTCAAATCATTGAGGTCTGGCAAGTGTGAGAAGAAGCAGATCTTTCTCACACACACACACACACTCATTCAGACTCAAATAAAACCATCTCCACGTTTCCTCGGCTGTCTTGTGTCTTTTTAAGAAGTGCCAAACACACGGAGAGCCTGGAACAAGCCTCCGTATATGGAAATGGATTTATGGGTCTGTGTATAAAACACTTTTCCAGGACGGAGAAGAGTCGATAAACTGAGTGGACTAATGAGGGTCGGGACATCTGAAGACGACTCTATCACTACTGTGAATAACACTGGGTTTAAAGTCGGGCCTGGGTGCAAACACATGGTGTCAATGCATATTCTGAACCACTGCATGTACACGGTTACTGTGGTGATGTACTGCACACACTTCAACTAAAAACACACTTTAAATGTTGTATTCTGAATGTTTAATAAGCCTTGCACAACTGAGTTATTGGTGCATTTGTATTCAAAACACCACGTTCTTTTAGGTCATGTTTAAAAATAGTTAACAAGGTTTTAGCACATTTATATATTAATAGCAACTTGTTTTAGATTTCCAGATTGTGGAAAAAATACCTTTCTTCCAGTTGGACGAAACAAATACTTGCCTTCTCAAAAATGTACCGTATTTATGAACTAAATACAGAACGTTATTAAAGTGGTTTCAAGCCACTGCTTTCTGGTCTCATGTGAAGGTCATCTAAGGTCATTGCAGGTGAGGAGAGACACACACACACACACACACACACACACACACAGTACACGATCAGCCTCTCACACTTACCGCTACTCAAAGAATCTGCTCATCCTCTCACTGCTTTTTTAATAAGGTGTGTGTGTGTGTCCTGGCATTACTATCCTTGTGGGGACCGACTTCTGTTTACACAGTCACGTGTGGGGACTCACCTCCCTTATGGGGACATAATGGAATCATTAATTTTAGGGTGAAGACTTGGTTAGGGTTAGGGTGTGTGTGTGTGTGTGTGTGTGTGTGTGTGTGTGTGTGTGTGTGTGTGTGTGTGTGTGTGTTGTGTGTGTGTGTGTGTGTGTGTGTGTGTGTGTGTGTGTGTGTGTGTGTGTGTGTGTGTGTGTGTGTGTGTGTGTGTGTGTGTGTGTGTGTGTGTGTGTGTGTGTGTGTGTGTGTGTGTGTGTGTGTGTGTTCTCTCAGATAAGGAGGAGACGGACAGCTAAATACAGAAACAGGAAGTCAGTAAATATAACGTACAAGAATAACTTCCTCCAAATACAAGAGCGGGCAAACACAGGTGAAAGAAGAGAGGAGGAAACCAAATGTCCTTCCTTGTTTCCTTTCCTCCTTTATGTCCTTGTTGATATAAGAAGCAATTATAAACAGCACTTCCTTAGGTTTTATTTCGGACTTTAGCAGCCCTTAAATATGTTG
>CADEHL010000821.1:7500-23096 GCA_902827135.1 Harpagifer antarcticus
TAAGAAAGGAACAACAGGAAGGTATTTCATGCATATTGCCTCTGTAATTAATCGTTGTTTATTGTCCTCTGTAAAAGAGGAACTCAGAGTAAATGTGGAACCTCCTGTTTCATGGCGTCAGATTTCCTCTCCATGGCTCGTTTGTTCTTGTCTTTTATCACATTTCTTAATCATTTAAAAGTCTACTGAATCCCTCTCAACAACAGCTTGTTATATTACTCATCTCATCAAAGCAGCTCTGCTTGTTGTCAACACATCTCTCTCTCTATCACACACGAGATACTTCCTTAATGCAAACCACTCTCCCTCTCACCAGTGGCTTCCTGTGGAGCTCCTGACTGACAGAGACTCCATTTTCAGTGAAATGAATCAAACATCCCGACAAACGGAGACACAGGGTTTCTCATAAATAATACAAACGTCATGCTAAGTCCCCGTCCACACGGAGACGGAAACGAACCGTAGTCATTTGCCAAAAAGTCTTCTGTCCACACGAAAACACTCAACCCGCTGGAGACGCTGTAGTACATATGCCGGGCCTGTAAGTGGCGCTGTACTTCCGCCACAAAATACACCAAAAGCAGCGAAGAAGACCCCCAGAGCATGGTCCATCAACCTAAATCACAGAAAAGTTCACACAATCTGAGACACTTTTAACAGCTGAATTAAAATCAACTTCAGCAGCACTTACGCCAAACCTTGCAGTTATATTCCTATCAATATTCTGAAGGTTTTTACAAAAGGGTTTGTTCATATATCATTCGTAGCCTGAATTATGGTCATAAGTCCTGGATGGATATCCTCGTGGATTCATCTTCCTATTATACACACATGCATTTCCAAACATTTGGACTACCTATGTTGCAAATGTATTATCTTTTCAATTTACACACGGCATCTATTGCACGTCTGTCCGTCCTGGGAGAGGGATCCCTCCTCTGTTGCTCTCCCTGAGGTTTCTCCCATGTTCCCTTTAAACTGTGGGGTTTCTCTGGAAGTGTTTCCTTGTACGATGTGAGGGTCTAAGGACAGAGGGTCTAAGGACAGAGGGTCTAAGGACAGAGGGTCTAAGGACAGAGAGTCTGAGGACAGATACTGATATTCTGTACAAACTGTGAAGACCACTGAGATGGAATGTAACATTTGTGATTTTGGGCTATATACATAAACATTGATTGATTGATAACATTTCATACCTAAAAACATGGTAACAAGTATTTTCTGATTTATGGAGTGATAAAAAGACCTCACCTTGTGGTATAACCGGCAAGAGAGAAAGCCTTTGAGCTCCAGACTGTTTCAGAGAGAATCCTTGATAATCCATGATATGGTGTTTCATCACGGCAGCATTTAGTTTAGACGGTAGCTGCCGGGTCCCGCATGAGCTCAGAACCCTCCTTTTTTTTAAAGCTTTATTCCCAAATCATCACTTTTGAAACAGGAAGTGAAACAGAGGGATATGAGGCATGGCTAGAATGGGTGATCTGTTTGGTATTTTGAGCAAAACACTTCATAGACATGTTTTTTATATATTTGTATATATCTGAGACCTATGCTATTGCCTACAAATAGCATGATAGGTGACCTTTAAATCGTACAAAATCTGAGTATTTCTTCCGGTAAATGTTGGTTCGAGATGACGAAAGGTGCCGTTAGGTAAAAAACAAACAAGGAGTAAAAGAAGTAGATTCTGAGACTCAGACAGAAGTACTGATGCCCTGCTCAAAGGCTCATTAGCAGCGATGTTGAAAGGAAGAACTGAGGGTTTAAACCCACGACCTCACGACCCACTGAAGCAGTTTTTTGTAAATTAAAACCCACATTTGAACTTCTCTCCCGCAGAATGGAAACTCAGCTCAGATTGAGTCGTTGCACAGTAACTTTGTGGCGCTGCATTAAAAAAAACCACATCCTGGTTTCGCTCTGAAGTCTTCCCACAAGTCCCGATCTGGAAAATTAGGCAAAAAAAAGAGGAGGGGGGACGTTCACTTTGTTCTTGATTAGTTCAAGGAATCTGCATGAAATCCTGTTCTGTTTTAACCGCACTGAGTCACCCCCCCTGCGGCATCGAACCAGCACAGATAGTTCCCTTTTTCTACTGAATTCTTCCCAAAATTATTCTCAGCTTTAGTGCTTGTTTTTTAACGGTTCAGGTCTTTAGGTCTCAGGCTCGAAAATGACATTCCCAGAACAATTGACCATATCTTCACTTCTCAAAGGGGAACATTAATCATCTTTGTTCTCAAAGCAAGGTTACATCTGTGAGTTGGATGTAGAGAAGTCAGAATCAATATAGATTTATTTTTATTGTAAAGTAAATTCAGATTGAACATAGTAAGAAACTGTAAATTATAGTGTCCGTCCAAAAGAAAAACATTACTTATAGTTAAAACCACCCTTGAATGTTGGGATGGTAGAGTAAAAGCTTTAGGAATCCAAACTACAACATATAATAAGTACCTTGTATCAAGATTGATGCAAAACAAGTGACATTTGACCTTTTTAGAGAGATTTAGCACAAAAAAACCCACTTCTGGGGTCAATTGGGTGGATTTCGCCTATCTCTGGCCCCCCTTGGTCGATTTTGCTGATTGACATCTCTTTCTAACCGTCAGAGCCAATAGAATCGAGGAGAAGTTCCACATACACACACACGTTACCAAATAAGGAGTGAGAGTGACACATAGCCAAAACCGGAAGCTGCGATACACTCCGGTGGCTACCATTAGCAGCTAACTTTTACTCTCCGATTTTTACATAAAAATGGAATTATGGATTATCAATATTTTTTTTAAAGTGACAGACACATTGGATTATCCTATGGATTAACCTTCAGCCGCGTTTTTTCTCGTTTTAATGCCATTGAACACGACTTTTGATCAGAATCACAGCTAAGGTGAGACGAGACGATCTCCCGTGATTGCTCCGTAATGCTACGTGTTATGATGTCTGTGTTTGCTTCCCCTGTCGTGAGTTCTGATCGCTCAGTGATGATATTAAGGCGAGACGGCAGGCAAAAACATCGTTTTTCAAGTACTGGTCAATTTTGAGATTTTGTGCTATTTTGATTCCATAACATGTTTTCTTTCAGGCTTTTGGAAGGAAAACGTACAAAATACACATTTAAGTGTTTATTTTACTATAGTTTGTCTATTTGCGTCTGTAGATTTCTCCTAAATTCACCAAAAGTTAGCATTCTAACGTAACATAAAGCACCGCGACCGCTGTGTGCACCATGTCAACAGAGATATCGTTGGAAAGCTCCGTCTCTCCTGCACAATCTCATCGGATCCAAATATGGTCATTTCCTTTGTATCAGCAACCAATCGTGAAAGCACAAAGGGGTCTTAAACCAAGAAACGAAATCTCATTGGCTGGT
This sequence comes from Harpagifer antarcticus, assembly GCA_902827135.1. NCBI lineage: Eukaryota > Metazoa > Chordata > Actinopteri > Perciformes > Harpagiferidae > Harpagifer > Harpagifer antarcticus. The sequence continues at coordinate 10,880 of CADEHL010000821.1, forward strand.
GTCAATTTCTGACAACGTGATTCGTTCAGATGCGTCACGTGGTGTGCTAAAACACTTCCTGTTTAGCTTTCCGCTAGAAATTGAAATCTCAAAATCGCAAAAGAACGGCGAAAAAAACGTTCACAGAGAAGACGACAACACTTGTCTCTTGCACGAAGCAAGATTATCCAAAAAACAAATGACCCCGAACATGAAACACCTTCACGGAGTGCGTCGATGCGCGAGCTGTCATCCAGAGAACAGGAGGGTTTAGCTAGCGCCTCACTGCTATCTTTAAAGGTCGTTTTCTCAAAATGAGTTTTTTCTCCTACTCTGAGTTCGAAATTTCAACTTCAGTAGCATGTAGAGACACCAAACCTTCCAGTTATATTCCTATCAATATTATGAAGGCTTTTACAGAAGGGTTTGTTCATATATAATTCATAGCCTGAATTATACAACATTGTATACCTAAAAACATGGCGAAAATGGATATTTTAGGGCTGTTGACAGTATTTTCTGATTTATTGAGTGATAAAAAGAGATATCCAATATCCCTTCTGTAAAAGCCTTAGATACTAATATGACTACAAAATGAAACAAGAATTTGGAACCTGGCTTTATCCAAAGTTCAGATTTCGATTCCTGAAATGTGTTAAAATATGTGCATATTTAATGAGATAATGGCTAATTTGCATATTTAAACATGCTATTTCAGAAAACTTGTAATACAAAAGACAATTGCCTTATTGTAAGACATTAACTGGAGAAATTTCTAGCTGATACCTTTAAGTTAAAAAAATTACCCTATTCACCTGGGGTGTCTCGCCTTAATACTTATATAATCTGTGGAGTCTCAGCTTTAATCGGATATCTTGTATGTGCAGCTACGATAAGGAATAAGGGTATTTTTACCTTGAGTTCTGTGTCAAGTGCGTTAGCATTTTTTCGCTGAGGGGTCATTTAGACGCTTCTTGTGAGACTTGTGTTTTGTTTTGGTAAAAATAGATCGTACTGTCAGTTAGCTGAGATTTTTCTCGTTAACCTGGTATGACACATTAATAGGTTTTTAAATATTAAGAAGCCCTGAGACACCGTTTTGTGAAAAAAGAACCCGCAGCCCCCTCTATCGGGGGCTCTCGGGCTATAGGTTAAATGCACACTAATGTTGTTTTAAGTGTATTTCCCTTCTGAACTTTCACGTCTTTAGTTTTATTTAATGTGCAGTCATAAAATGTTTCTGGGTTTACTTCATTAGCAAACAAAGAGCATCACATATAAAACAGCCCCAGTAAAATGAACCATTAACTACATCTGTAACAATGAAGTGTCTTTAACGATACAGAACATTAAGATCATCTTTAAAGTGGCTTTCTGTGCTTTTGTCGTGCGGTTTTTAGTGTGTATTTATCCGTAAGGGTCTGCAGATGCTTTGAAAAAAAGTTACATAAGAGCACAAAGTAGAATAAAATGTGCACAGCTAATTGGTGCAGCCTGGGATTAAACACAGAGCAACCGGTTTATTCAACAAAAGCCTCTCTGATGGTCGTCTTTTTCCACTCCTAATTCTTTTGAATATTATTCATCTGCCTATTTAAGCAAATATGTTTTCCCTCAAAATCAATATATGTGGCTTTAAATGTGGAAATCAAATGTTCTGCTCGTTTCTCACTTCATTGAAACTGTGTGATCCGTAAGAAAATCGTAACTTTACGTCCAATTTATCTCGATAAACAACCCACAACACGTGAGTACTTTCGCTTGAAATACATCGTTTTCATAGCACTTACTAACTTCTACAGAAGAAATACTTATTCCTCTACTAATCGGTTAAAGAGGTTAAACGTTATCCAACATATTTAACGCCCCCCAAACCACCTCCAATTCCTCCTCTAATTCTCTCATAGCTTGTTTTCCATCTACAGATAATAGCGACCCTCCAGCGCTGACCAATTGAACTTGTTGAACTTCCCGTAATTCCCTTTTACCCCCTGCTGATTTTCCTTAGCAAACTGACGGTGCAGATGTTCTGAGTGTAAGGGTATGAGTGTGTGTTCGGTGTAAATGAGTGTGTGTGCGGTGTAATTGAGTGTGTGTGTGCGGTGTAATTGAGTGTGTGAGTGTGGTGTAAATGAGTGTGTGTTCGGTGTAAATGAGTGTGTGTTCGGTGTAAATGAGTGTGTTGTGTTTCTTCCTCAGAGGTCTGACTGTAAATCAGAGCTTTACTGTAAGTCTGAGATCTGTGAGTCAGTGTGATGAAGTTATAGCTATAAAACTCACTGTTAACTGAACCCAGGCTGTGGGGTCACAATAAGACTACTCGTGTGTGTGTGTGTGTGTGTGTGTGTGTGTGTGTGTGTGTGTGTGTGTGTGTCTGTGTGTGTGTCTGTGTGTGTCTATGTGTGTGTGGCCTAGCATTACTATACTTGTGGGGACCTACATCTGTTTACACAGTCACGTGTGGGGGACTCACCTCCCTTATGGGGACAAATTGGAGGTCCCCATAAGGGGAATCATTAATTTTAGGGTGAAGACTTGGTTAGGGTTAGGGTTAGGGTTAGGGTTAGGGTTAGGGTTAGGGTTAGGCATGTGTTGGTTATGGTTAAGGTTAGGATAAGTCTCCAGGAAATGCATGTAAGTCAATGTAATGTCCCCTGAAGTGATGTATACATGGTATGTGTGTGTGTATGTGTGTGTATGTGTGTGTATGTGTGTGTGTGTGTGTATGTGTGTGTGTGTGTGTGTGTGTGTGATGAAGTCATTATTCTCTTGTTTTTTACTCTCGCTCTCCCCTTCTCTTTTATTAAGAGTTTAAATGTTGTGTCTCACATCTTGACTTTGTTTCATGCTATGTTAGACTTTTGATAACTGTACTGTTCCTCTGAGTTTTGTCTTTAGGGACATGTTGTTTGTTTGCACCGTGTCTCGTGGGGTCATCCTGTGTCAGTGCTGACGTAAACAGGAGTTGTCCTGATTTGTAAACAATGGGGGCGCTGGCCGGCTCTGTTGTGATTGGTCAACCGCTTAGAAATGTCCCGTCTCTTAGCCTATCACGTACAATGTGTTGGAGCGCGAGCCAATACAAGCACAAGTGTTACATAGTGATGTCACTACAGAAGTAAACAAAGGACTTTTAGACTTTGCATTTTGTGTTATAAAGAGTCCTCTATATAATTATCATTTTATATATTTGCACTTTTTCTTCCGTTTTGTTGCACCTGCCGCAAAAATTAAAGCAGAACGAAATTTTCGCTATCATTCTCTTTTTTCTATCAGGTGTGTGTCAGTGTGTGTGTGTGTGTGTGTGTGTGTGTGTGTGTGTGTGTGAGTGTGTTCTATTCCTGTGTCCCACTAAGCCCTCTAAAGCCTAAGCCAAACACCTCGGCTGTGAAAGGTCGTTCCGGGGTCAGAGGAAATTGAAAATACGTTCGCCAGCCAAACTCACAACTATCATCACACACACACACACACACACACACACACACACACACACACACACACACACACACACACACACACACACACTGTCTCCACCCGGACTAACTGAGGTAAGCGCGGTGTGTTTAGGTAACGTGTTAAAAGCTTAAATGGACACAGCAGAGGAATGTAAAGATAAGGATTCTTTGCTTTTTCTGAGAGACACACACACACACACACACACACACAGGCCGCGGCCGTGAAAGCGGTAATTATCTAAGTTACACACATAGCGCTGTTAATGGGCTAAGCAGCGGCACATCTTCCCGATCCTGACCTGGAATAGGGGAAGCTGGAAGTCTGACACGTTACACGAGAGGTCGCGACCCCGATAACGAGCGGAGGAGATCACAGAAAGTCACAGAGGGTTTTTAGGAAAGCAGCGGTTTTGGTTTTGAGTTCACGAGCAGGAGCTTTGAACCTCTGCTGAACTCTGGGGGAAACAGACGTCTGAATCTGTTTGATCAGACATTTGAATCAGAGCTGAACATATCTTTCCTACTCGAGTTATTTTAGTCCTTTTTCAAACCGAGGTTTATTTCAGGACTCAATCAAACCAGAGAAGTTACCATTATAAATACACTTGCCTAAAGTAATCATCTCAAAGCCTTTACATTGATAGTTCATTGTCAGGTCGCTATCTATCACCATTGAGCCTATTTACACTTATATTACAGGTTAAAATAAGTTCTACTTTTCGTCGTAGCCCATCTTTTTACACTGGCACTTTATATACTGTTGTGTATCTTAACACGGGGGCTTTCAAAGTCTCAAACTGTGGGCCTCGCTTCAGACAAAGCTTGGAAAAAGTGACCCCTTACCCCCCTGTTCTTGGTTTAAGTATTGCTCTGTGCAGCTGACATTAAAGGGGACCTATCATGCAAAATGCACTTGTTGATGTCTTTTCTACATTAACATGTGTCCCCGGTGTGTCGGGGAACTCACGCAGCGTCAGAAAATAAAACCCTCTCTCTTTTCCTCCGTACCCAAATCTCTAAAAACGGGGAACAACGGAGCTGATCCAGATCTGCGTCCGATATGACGTAACATCTGAAATGTGGACCCACGGCCCAATCAGAAAGCTGCTATCAGAAACAATGCCCGACTGTTTTGGACGTAATATGGTCGGTGTTTACATTAGCATCGCTAACACTCAGAGCTAACCTGTACTGGAGAGCATGTGTGTGAAGAAGCAGGAAGTAAAAAGGAACTCACCTTGTGGTATAACCGGCAAGAGAGAAAGCCTTTGAGCTCCAAATAGTTTCAGATCCTTGATAATCCATGATATGGCGTTTCATCACGGCAGCATTTAGTTTAGACCAGGGGTGTTTCTCAATGTCGAGTAAAGCTGCTCCAGAGCCACTATCTATTTCAAGCATGCTACGTCATCGAGTGCCGCCGAAGGACTGTTCCAATGTCCAGCATACTTGGAATTCTACGGAGCCCGGCATACTTCGTTTGGAGAAATTTTGAGGCTGCATATGTGTAGACTCCGAGGTCTTAAAATCCCCACAATGCTTTGCGCACGGACCGATTTCCCCAAATCTGTGGCGGAAAATGTAAGGCGGGGCCTCTCATATGACGCACACCTGCACACCTGCTCACCTGCTCCCCTGTTCCACTCTTCGTTTTCCAAATGCCAGGAAGAAGTATTCTTGCCTCGCTTCTGAAGCAAGTGACTCGGAAGACGTGCTACCAAGCAAGCGTACTCGAGATTGAGAAACACCCTGGAGCTGCCGGGTCCCGCATGAGCTCAGCCCCCTCCTTTTTTATTTGTTATACATTTTTTAAAGCTTTATATAAATCAGCACTTTTGAAACAGGAAGTGAAATAGAGGGATATGAGGCGTGGCTAGAATGGGTGATCGGTTTGGTATTTTGAGCAAAACACTTCAAAGACATGTTTTTTATATTTTTGTATATATCTGAGACCTATGCTATTGCCTAAACATAGCACGATAGGTGACCTTTAAGGCTTACTCACACATCTGATGCTGAAAACAGAAATGTAAGCAATAATATGTCCCACTTGTTTCTGTTAATTAAAGCAATGTATGAATGACATTTGCAGAAATATGCCTTTTTAACAGGAATGCAGTTACATTACATTACATTGCATTTAGCTGACGCTTTTATCCAAAGCGACTTACAATAAGTGCGTTCGACCAACAAAATACAAACTTGAAGAAAACAGAATCATAAAGTACATCAGGTTTCATAGAGCAAAAACATTTCAAGTGCTACTCAACTGGCTTTAGATAAGCCAGTCCTTTATTAGTATATAAGTGCTTTGTTAATAGTTCTATCGCTCGAAGTGGAGTCGAAAGAGATGAGTTTTCAGTCTGTGCCGGAAGATGTGTAAGCTATCTGCTGTCCTGATGTCAATGGGGAGCTCATTCCACCATCTTGGAGCCAGGATAGCAAACCCAAGTGTTTTTGCTGATGGGAACTTGGGTCCCCCTCGCAGTGAGGGTGCAGCGAGTCGTTTGGCTGATGCAGTGCGGAGTGCACGCGCTGGGGTGTACGGTTTAACCATGTCCTGGATGTAGGAAGGGCCAGATCCATTCGCAGCATGGTACGCAAGTACCAGTGTCTTGAAGTGGATTCTAGCAGTTACCGGGAGCCAGTGAAGGGAGCGGAGGAGCGGAGTGGTGTGGGAACATTTAGGAAGGTTGAAGACCAGACGAGCCGCTGCATTCTGGATGAGCTGCAGAGGTCGGATGGCACATGCAGCTAGACCAGCCAGGAGGGAGTTGCAGTAGTCTAGGCGTGAGGTGACGAGAGCCTGGACCAGAACCTGCGTGGCTTTCTGGGTCAGCTGGGGACGAATCTTCCTGATGTTGTAAAGCGTATATCTGCAGCAACGGGTTGAAGCAGCGATGTTTGCAGTGCAGGACAGTTTGTTATCTAGGGTCACACCCAGATTCCTTGCAGTCTGAGTCGGGGAAACAACAGAGGTGCCGATGTTGATCGTCAGGTCAAGAGTGGGACAATCTTTTCCCGGAAGGAAAAGCAGTTCAGTCTTGTCAAGGTTGAGCTTGAGGTGGTGAGCAGACATCCACTGAGAGATGTCAGCTAGACAAGCAGAGATGCGTGCGACGACCTGGGTCTCTGAGCGGGGAAAGGACAGAATTAATTGGGTGTCGTCAGCGTAGCAGTGGTATGAAAAACCATGCGGGCTAATGACAGATCCGAGCGAGTTTGTGTACAAGGAGAAGAGGAGGGGACCAAGAACAGAGCCCTGAGGGACCCCTGTAATTAATTGACAAGGGTCGGACTCCGACCCTCTCCATGTTACCCTGTAGGTACGGTCTTTGAGGTATGAGGTGAGGAGGGAAAGTGCAGAGCCTGAAACTCCAAGTTCTTGGAGAGTGCGAAGGAGGAGTGACCTGCCTTGAAACCAGACTGGTGCGGATCCAGAAGGTTGTTCTGATGGAGATAACAGGAGAGTTGTTTAAAGACAGCGCGTTCAAGTGTTTTAGACAGGAACGGGAGGAGAGAGACAGGCCTGTAGTTTATAACATCAGACGGGTTGAGAGTGGGTTTCTTTAGGAGAGGGTTTACTCTCGCCTCCTTGAGACTGTTTGGAAAGTGACCAGAAGTTAGAGAAGTGTTGATGAAATGGGTGAGAAACGGTAGAATATCAGGAGCGATAGTCTGAAGGAGGTTTGAGGGGATAGGGTCCAGAGGACAGGTGGTAGGGCGGGCAGAGGTAATGAGGGTAAGAACCTCACTTGGAGAGAGAGGGGAAAAGGAGGTTAGTGTGTGGGTGAAAGGAGGGTCTGGTGACCCAGCGGTGAGTAAAGGTGAGTCAGAAAAAGAAGAGCGAATATCATCAACCTTTTTTTCAAAGTGGTTAACAAAGTCGCTTGACAGAAAGGAGGAGGGGGGAGGGGCTTTGGGAGGGTCCAAGAGGGTGGAGAAGATGTTAAATAGTGTTTTGGGATTGGAATAGGAAGATTGGATCTTATCTTGAAAGAAAGTGCTTTTTTCTGAGAGATCGAAGCAGAGAAAGAGGAGAGGAGAGCTTGATAGGTTAGGAGGTCGTCACGGTGTTGGAGGGAGCAGGAGTGGACTGACGAGCCTGCCGAGATGTGAGAGGACAGAGAGAGTCCAGAGAGGATGAGAGAGTAGAGAGGAGGGTTTCTGCAGCAGAGTTTGGAGGCAGGAGTTGGAACGAGTCAGAGGAAAGGGAGGGCTGAGAGCACCGATGAGGCAAAGGTAGAGGGGGAGAGGGAACGAAGGTTACGGCGGACAGGTGCAGGATGAGAAGAGACTAGTTTGTTATGTTTGGAAAGGGGTAGAGAGAATGAAAGGAAGAAGTGATCGGATGTGTGGAGCGGGTTTACAGAGAGGTTAGAAGTAGTGCAGTTCCTTGAGAATATGAGATCAAGGACATTGCCAGCTTTATGCGTTGGTGGGGATGGAGACAGTGAGAAAGCGAAGGCAGTCAACAGAGATGTTAGTTCGTCTATCTTCCCTGTCTGGAGGTTGAAGTCTCCGAGAAGTACAGCCGGAGGGCCAGTTTCAGGGATGTGTGAGAGGAGATGATCTAATTCCTCCAAGAAGTCCCCCAAGGCGCCTGGTGGACGGTAGAGATTGCATGATGACCATCCCTCATCAGTACACACTTTACTATCTTATTCTACTTTCCACACATACACTTTTAGTATAATTGACCCTTAATTTTCTAGAGTGATCATGATTATGTTGTTTACCCCATAACCACTCAACATTAAAGCAGTTTGACTGACAGCAGTGAATGACGCTATCCATGGTGCTGACCCTCGCTCTAACTCACCAAAATTAACTTTCATGTCATCAGTCATTTAGCAATCTCTGTGGGTGGAACTGTCAGTGGTTATTGATTTGTAATGGGGACATAGTCTGCTGATGTTCAGGTGTATATCAGTATGTAGTGTCTCTACTTTAAAGAGTCCTCTCCTGCTGATGTTCAGGTGTATATCAGTATGTAGTGTCTCTTCTTTAAAGAGTCCTCTCCTGCTGATGTTCAGGTGTATATCAGTATGTAGTGTCTCTACTTTAAAGAGTCCTCTCCTGCTGATGTTCAGGTGTATATCAGTATGTAGTGTCTCTACTTTAAAGAGTCCTCTCCTGCTGATGTTCAGGTGTATATCAGTATGTAGTGTCTCTACTTTAAAGAGTCCTCTCCTGCTGATGTTCAGGTGTATATCAGTATGTAGTGTCTCTACTTTAAAGAGTCCTCTCCTGCTGATGTTCAGGTGTATATCAGTATGTAGTGTCTCTACTTTAAAGAGTCCTCTCCTGCTGATGTTCAGGTTCATATCAGTATGTAGTGTCTCTACTTTAAAGAGTCCTCTCCTGCTGATGTTCAGGTTCATATCAGTATGTAGTGTATCTACTTTAAAGAGTCCTCTCCTGCTGATGTGCAGGTGTATATCAGTATGTAGTGTTTCTACTTTAAAGAGTCCTCTCCTGCTGATGTTCAGGTGTATATCAGTATGTAGTGTCTCTACTTTAAAGAGTCCTCTCCTGCTGATGTTCAGGTGTATATCAGTATGTAGTGTCTCTACTTTAAAGAGTCCTCTCCTGCTGATGTTCAGGTGTATATCAGTATGTAGTGTCGCTACTTTAAAGAGTCCTCTCCTGCTGATGTTCAGGTGTATATCAGTATGTAGTGTCTCTACTTTAAAGAGTCCTCTCCTGCTGATGTTCAGGTGTATATCAGTATGTAGTGTCTCTACTTTAAAGAGTCCTCTCCTGCTGATGTTCAGGTGTATATCAGTATGTAGTGTCTCTACTTTAAAGAGTCCTCTCCTGCTGATGTTCAGGTGTATATAAGTATGTAGTGTTTCTACTTTAAAGAGTCCTCTCCTGCTGATGTTCAGGTGTATATCAGTATGTAGTGTCTCTACTTTAAAGAGTCCTCTCCTGCTGATGTTCAGGTGTATATCAGTATGTAGTGTCTCTACTTTAAAGAGTCCTCTCCTGCTGATGTTCAGGTGTATATCAGTATGTAGTGTTTCTACTTTAAAGAGTCTTCTCCTGCTGATGTTCAGGTGTATATCAGTATGTAGTGTCTCTACTTTAAAGAGTCCTCTCCTGCTGATGTTCAGGTGTATATCAGTATGTAGTGTCTCTACTTTAAAGAGTCCTCTCCTGCTGATGTTCAGGTGTATATCAGTATGTAGTGTCGCTACTTTAAAGAGTCCTCTCCTGCTGATGTTCAGGTGTATATCAGTATGTAGTGTCTCTACTTTAAAGAGTCCTCTCCTGCTGATGTTCAGGTGTATATCAGTATGTAGTGTCTCTACTTTAAAGAGTCCTCTCCTGCTGATGTTCAGGTGTATATCAGTATGTAGTGTCTCTACTTTAAAGAGTCCTCTCCTGCTGATGTTCAGGTGTATATAAGTATGTAGTGTTTCTACTTTAAAGAGTCCTCTCCTGCTGATGTTCAGGTGTATATCAGTATGTAGTGTCTCTACTTTAAAGAGTCCTCTCCTGCTGATGTTCAGGTGTATATCAGCATGTAGTGTCTCTACTTTAAAGAGTCCTCTCCTGCTGATGTTCAGGTGTATATCAGTATGTAGTGTTTCTACTTTAAAGAGTCATCTCCTGCTGATGTTCAGGTGTATATCAGTATGTAGTGCCTCTACTTTAAAGAGTCCTCTCCTGCTGATGTTCAGGTGTATATCAGTATGTAGTGCCTCTACTTTAAAGAGTCCTCTCCAGCACAAATGACCTTTTGAACTTTACAAACTCACGCATAAATGAACACTGAACGCTTCCTCTGCGACCTTTAGGTAACCTTTTCGTAATGGGCGCCTCTTGTTTTGAAAAACCGGCTCATCTGAGTATGAATGTGGAGGCTTGTGCCTTAAGGCTGTTTTCCTGCAGGATTTACATACATTACATCCAGTCTTTTCTCACAGTAATCCCTGAGCAGGGGCTTGTTGGCGGAGGGTAAGCATGCTTCATGTGTTCACCGTAAATATGTGCATACGTGATTCTGTGCATGTTCACATGCATTATGCATTAACCGGCGTCATCATCCTGTATGTTGTGTCGACTTGACGTTACAGCAATTTCCAATTTAATGTTTTTTGGGGGGTTTATTTTTCTCCTTTGCACGTTAGCATTTGAGTTTAATTTAAGAGTGCTTCTTTAATGTTATTTATAGAGCGCTTTTCCTGGTGCTCAAAGCACTAAATAGGGAAGTTGTACCTTTCACTTAAAGGTGGGGTAGGTAAGTTTGAGAAACCGGCTCGAGATACACTTGTTGTTATATTCCATGGAATGCTCTTAACATCCCGATAGCAATGAATATCTGAAGTGCTTTGACAACAAATCCATAAATAAATATCATCTGTGGAAGCCGTGGCGCTGTAAAAAGCACGACCAATCATCTGAGCCGGCCCGGCTAAAGTAACTGGATGGCCTACCTGCCTGTCAGTCTGCCATCTGGGCACAAACTTGCCCTCATTGGTCATGTGCGCGTTCGTGTGTGTTGGAGGAGGGGCTCTGTGAGGAAGTGGCAGATTTGTTCCGGCTGTGTATTTTCAAACTCTTGCGATCTCGAGCTGCTTTCTCCAAAATGACCTACCCCACCTTTAAGTGTTTACTAGACAGTAACAACTAAATACAACACCAGGATATTCTTAAATTGCATTTGAATCAAGAATGAACAAAACACGTTTCCGTTGGATGCTCAGAGAAGAGGGAGAGTGTGTGCTACTATCTAAAGCCCTATAGCATGCTAGCTCGTCTCCAGTTCTTCATCATTTCAGATTCAACAAGCCTTTAAAAGCTCACATTTGAACTCTGCACTTAAGCCACAACTCATCACAACAAAACACACACACATCACGGCTTCTAAAGAAATGAAATCAAGAATCACTTCAAGTTATCAAAGTAGTCAATGGCATTTCTAAATGAAGGATGCTGTTAAAAAAGGTCATGCCAACAGCCTCAGACAGATCTTTCTCTCACGTCAGCAGATCATTCCTATGGCTCTGTGGGCATGCATCTAAACGTCTAATCCTGTCGTTAGACAAAGACAGAGTGCAAGCAAGTAACTCAGATGAAGTGGAACAATCCAAACACCGCCGTCTTTCCTTCCTCTCATATTCTCTCTCTTTCTGGCTGTCTGCCATGTGGTCCTGCTCCGCTAGGCGGCAGCATTGAGCCGCTTTCAGAGAACCAGCACAAGTCACTGCAATGAAGAGAAGTACAGAGGAAAGGGAGATACGGGGCTGAGGAGTGTGTGTGTGTGTGTGTGTGTGTGTGTGTGTTTAGTGTGTCAAGGGTTTACTTTCTGCCTCTCTAATATTACATAACAGCCGGTAATATCCCGGATCACAGTCAGAGGACCTAATTGAAGCCGGTCATTTTCTTTGGACTGGAGGTGGCAGAACATCCCGACTTCCCTCTGATCGATCCGACTGTTCTCCAACAGACTTGAGGATGGAGAGAATAAGGCAAGGACAGGGACATGAAGTGAAGAGAACCCATGACTCTCAGTGCACTTGCAGGTCACCATAGTTTGGAGACGGGGGAGAGGAAGATGTGAGATGGAGAAACATCAGGAGTGTTTACTTCCCAAGAGAACTTGCTGGAATAAACAGGCTGTTATTGAGCTGATAGGCTGTAAGGTAAAGGAGATAGGCTGTAAGGTAAAGGAGATAGGCTGTAAGGTAAAGGAGATAGGTTGTAAGGTAAAGGAGATAGGCTGTAAGGTAAAGGAGATAGGCTGTAAGGAAAAGGAGATAGGCTGTAAGGTA
>CADEHL010000822.1:0-17500 GCA_902827135.1 Harpagifer antarcticus
TGCACTCAAAGGGACGGTCGTAATTTTAAGACTATATAAATATACATATATAAATATATAATATATATAAAATAATGTATTATATACATTATTGCCTCTGATTTGGATTATTATCAGATAGGGTAATAACTTCATAATTAACTACATCTGAAAGCAGAAGTCTAGGGCAAATAATTGCAAGACTCTTCAGCGTGCATGTCACAAAATGAGATGCATTGTGGGACATGTAGTTTATGGGCCACCTGCTCCTGTAAATCGGCATGTAACCGTATAATAAACGCATTATATTCTTTGCAAACTCTTGCGGACCACAGAAAATGAAGTCACGGGCCGGATTTGTCCCGTAGGCCTTGAGTTTGACAGCCCTGTTTTAGAACATATATTTGAAGGCATACATTTGAAGTTGTACGTTTAGAGGGTACTTTCTTGAGCACTCTTTATGGGTGGACTTTATTGGCATATTTTTCAGGGTATGCTTTTTAGGGTACGCTGGTTAGTTGCTGCCAGTTATTAATGCGGGACAGAAACTAATCATATGTTTTACTTGCTTATATTTTATTTTTCCTGCACTACTCTTTTTATTTAAAAATGTTACAGCGTATTTCTTAGTCAATCGTTTTTAGGGTCTACTTTTGAGGGCGTACTTTTTAGGGTTTAGGGCAGTGACCACCAACTGGCGGCCCGCGGGCCACATCCGGCCCGCCAGACATTCTCATCCGGCCCGCAGACGGGGGTGACTGTGGCGTTGGCGGAGTGGTTACTGCGTTCGCCCCCCACCCATTTTTTTTTTTACAACGTCTCGTGAGTAAGGTGCAGTACCGGAGTCCAACAGAGAGGCAGCAGCTGCAGGACAGTAGACTGCGTACTGCGAAACCTTCCCTTCCTTGAAGAAGAAGAAGTGATCCTTGTTGTGAAGAGTCTGCTTTGTGTACTCCGCACCACAGCAGCAGCCCTGCTGCGACAGAGTCCAACAGAGAGGCAGGAGCTGCGGGACAGAGTCCAACAGAGAGGCAGGAGCTGCGGGACAGTAGCCTAGAAGCAGGGTTGGGTTGTAACGGAATATATGTAACGGCGTTAAGTAATCAGAATACAAAAATCAAGTAGGCTAACTGTATTCAGCTGGCGTTACATTTGAAAAAACGAGTAATCTGATTACAGTTACTTTCGTAAACCTGAAGTGAATACATTTTGGAATACTTATTGGAATTATTGGTGGAAAAGTTTCCTCACAAAATGTAATATTCATTACCGGCAGAACTGTGTGCACACTGCACAGCGCTGCAGCGTGTCTGTGAGGGAGAGATGCAGCGTGTCTGTGAGGCCCCGCCCCCGCACGCAGATGAGAGAGAGAGATCTCTTTTAAAATATATTGAAAGTTAGAAACGGAGATGGTTAGATCAAATGTGCAAGATAACGTTGATGTAGCATTTCTTTATTGTCGAAATGATGACATTTATAACGGGATAAAATCAAAGTGAATGGCCTGCTGCTGCTGAAGGCATGGGGCAAGTGACTGGAAACAGTTTTAAAAGTTATTACATCGTTTCAGATAATAAATAATAATGATAATTCATTCTATTTAGGGGCGCCTTTCAAAGCACCCAAGGACACCTTACAATTCATAACATATTCTAAGGAAAGCTTTAAGACAGTACAAAGAATGCAGTCCGGGTGATGTTTGTTATGTGGGAGCAGATGAGAGGGAGCTGTCCAGAATGACACCAATATGTCGTGTTTGAGTTCTTGATAAGCCATTAAAACAGTAAAACAAGTGTCTCCTGTTCACCAAAACATACCCATCTGTTATGGAGAAAGAAAGTATTCCAAAAGTATTCTAAAAGTAACCTGAACACGTTTTTAAGACACGTAACTGTATTCTGATTACTTTCAGAGCATGTATTCAGTAATCAGTAACTGATCACATTTACAAAGTAACCCTCCCAACCCTGCCTCGAAGTGATCCTTCGTTAGCGTGAAGAGTCTGCTAAGCTTTATGCAGTACCTGTACCCCCCCCCCCACTGGCCCGCGATAGTGTCTATTGGATACATTTTGGCCCTTGGACAAATGTAGTTGGTGATCCCTGGTTTAGGGCGTACTTTTTAGGGTTTAGGGCGTACTTTTTAGGGTTTAGGGCGTACTTTCATGACATTTTCATGTTGTATTTTTTACCACATACCTTTGAGAGCGTACTTTATAAGGTGTACTTTATAGGGCATTATTTTATGCCGTATTTTTTGGGGTGTACTTTTTGGGCCGTATTATTTTATGGTGTACTTTTTATGGCTCAATTTTTGGGGTGTACTTTTTATGGCTCAATTTTTGGGGTGTACTTTTTATGGCTCAATTTTTAGGGTGTACTTTTTATGGCTCAATTTTTAGGGTGTACCTTTTATGGCTCAATTTTTGGGGTGTACTTTTTATGGCTCAATTTTTAGGGTGTACCTTTTATGGCTCAATTTTTAGGGTGTACTTTTTGGGGCTTCTTTTTTTGGGGTGTACTTTTTGGGCCGTATTATTTTATGGTGTACTTTTTATGGCTCAATTTTTGGGGTGTACTTTTTATGGCTCAATTTTTGGGGTGTACTTTTTATGTCTCAATTTTTGGGGTGTACTTTTTATGGCTCAATTTTTAGGGTGTACTTTTTGGGGCTTCTTTTTTAGGGTGTACTTTTTGGGGCGTATTTTTTAGGGTGTACTTTTTGGGGTGTACTTTTTAGGGTGTACTGTTTGGGGTGTACTTTTTAGGGTGTACTGTTTGGGGCGTATTTTTGAGGGTGTACTTGTTAGGGTGTACTTTTTGAGGGGTATTTTTTAGGGTGTAGTGTTTTTTTTTAATAGTTTCTAGGTCTTTTTGCCTGAGTCTTGAAACGCAGCGTCGGCCTCTCAGAATGTGACTGAACCTGTTTAGAGAATCAGGAAGAGAGCAACACTTCTGTCAGAGATGTTGAACAGGAAATCATTGATAATATAAACTGTTAGGGAAATAATTGTCCTCGACTCCTAGAGATGACGTGCATGACCAACCCTGACGTCTGTTTATCTCCTTTAAGGACATAGGCTGCTTCAGCCATAAAGTTATTGTTCCCATTCTGTGACCGGGCAACACTAGGTCACAGATGGTCTGTTGTTGTGGGTGCACTGGGACACTTCCTTCTTTGTTGTTTGTGGACTCCAAGGTATGAAATCTTCGAGGCCATAAGTGACAGATGCAAGCGACTCAGTGTGCCCAACTGTCTAAGCTATCTTATCAAAATATGTTGATCACTCTCTGTGAAACCAGTTAAATGGGCTAACGAGAGAGAGGCGCTCCAGAATTGACGTGGCAACCCACCCGTGCAGTCTCACCGTGACTGCTGTGACTTGTGATGTGAATCCTCCGGCCGTAACTCCAAATAAACCATCAGTGTTTGACATCAAAGCTCCTGCTCTACCGTGTCTCCTTCCTGAGTCGGTGACTCCTACTGCATTGCTACACAGAAGTTTCCTCCACATAAACGATGATAAAGAAGGACCCGGCTTCTGGACACACACTGAAGAGAGGAAATCAGGTGTGTGTATCTGTGTGTGCTGAGGAGAAATTATGCTGTACTTTGACTCGTATGTTTCTACACTTTGCTCGGACCTGCTGGTATTCAAACTTCATTTATCTTTAACATTTAAGGAGTTATTTACTTACTTTACTAAGTAGTTTACTTTTGAGTCTACTAACTATTTTGTGCCATTTATTTCAACAATGCTTCTCTACTGTTTCATGAAGTAAAGATATACGCCCTTTGTTTATCGCTGGTCCTGTGTAAGAACCTGCCGGTTTAAACAGAATGAGTTAAGACTGAAGATGTTTAAAACTAAAGAGTAAGACAACAGACACATAGCAAGTGATGCTAGTAAAACAAATGTTAAGATCGTATTTTATTGTGTTTAAAAATATGTTTTTTAGTTTTATCTGGTTTTATTTTCATATCACATGTTTTTAAACCCAAGTACTCAGATCTCAGTCAAACTGAAAGTACCAGAGTACAAGTAAAAGTACTAAAGTATTGCTCCTGTAAATATACACCTGAACCTCAGCCGGAGACAGCCCCTTTAATCCTGTCGTTGTTGTTGTTCCTGCAGGTATTGGGGCCGCCTCCTCCAAGCGTACCTTTATTTGGCAGAAGAAGAAGAAGTCTCTGAGCAGCACCTGGAAGCAGCTGAGGGGGGGGGGGGGCTGCTGTTCATAAAAACAAAGAAGAAGAAGCTGTCTCTGAACAAATTGAGTGTGAAGAAGGAGAAGAAGAAGTCCCTCAGCAGGGGGGAGGAGGGGGGAAAGAGAGAGAGAAGAGACCCTCTCTGTGGGCGAGCAAACTAGGCGAGAGTAAAGGGACTACAACAGGAGACAGGAAGTAGGGATGCACCATAATAAAGGCTTGCAAGATATGAGAGACGCCTCTTTCCCATTCTATCACAACATTGCATTGCTTTGTTTCTCACTTTTAAATCAATAAATTACATCTGAACAAACACAGAATGAGAGGTGTGTGTGTGTGTGTGTGTGTGTGTGTGTGTGTGTGTGTGTGTGTGTGTGTGTGTGTGTGTGTGTGTGTGTGTGTGTGTGTGTGTGTGTGTGTGTGTGTATATAAAAGTGGTGGCGTCCAAAGGGACTCAATGGGCCCGATGGTCTCAATAACAAACGAAATATCTGAATAAATCTGAAACTGTTTTCCGGCTGAAACAGAAACAGCTCTGTCCTGCAGGTCGGTGCCCAGCAGGGGGCGCCACCTTCTCATTTAAACTCTTCTGCATCACAGGAACAGCTTTAAAGCATCATTTTATCGGCAGGACGTTTTACATTTTCAAATCCTCTATCAGCCGACAGCATTGTTGTCACGATCTGTCTGCGTTGTGTCTTGTTTAAATCTGTCTGTGGTTCCCTGTTAGTCTAATTACCCGATTGTGTTCACCTGGTGTCCCTGTGTTTTCTCCTCCCTCCTCACCTGTGTCTTGTGTGTATTTAAGTTCTGGTGTTTCTGTCTTGGTCGGTTCGTCTTGTGTAATGCCTTGGTCTGCGGTGAGTGTTCTGTTCAGTCTGTGTTAATAGTTTAGCCTTGAAATAAAGGAGTTATTTTTGTCACTTTAATCTGCATTTGGGTCCTGCTTCCTGCACACACGGTAACAATACTGCATCATAAAAGTAGTCATTGTTTGATTGGTCCATTTCAGAATAATATATCTGATATGTTTTATAATGATTGATCATGAAAGTGTGCTAGTTTGAATGACTTGAATGTCCTATCTATCTGAACGCTCTCAGTTTGTACGTGTCAACGATGAATCTTCCACGCAAACCAAAGTTAGCCACGGAGTGCCACAGGGCTCAGTGCTCGGACCTATTCTGTTCACATTATATATGCTTCCGTTAGGCAATATTATAAGGAATCATTCTGTAAACTTTCATTGTTATGCGGATGATACTCAACTATATTTATCAATCAAGCCTGATGAAATTAATCATCTAAATAAAATTCAAGACTGCCTCAAGGACTTAAAAACGTGGATGACCTTAACATTTTTTGATGTTAAACACGACCAAAACTGAAGTTATTGTACTTGGCCCGAAGAATCTACGAAACAAACTATCTAAAGATATACTAACTATGGATGGCATTCATTTGGCCTGCAGTGAGACTGTAAGGAATCTTGGTGTTATATCTGATCAGGATTTATCCTTTAACGCCCACATAAAATCAATCTCAAGGACCGCCTACTTCCATCTACGTAACATTGCAAAGATCAGGCATATCTTGCCTCAAAGCGATGCAGAGAAACTAGTCCATGCATTTGTTACTTCAAGGCTGGATTATTGTAACTCTTTATTATCAGGGTGTACCAAGAAGTCAGTCAAGTGGCTTCAGCTGATTCAAAATGCTGCAGCTCGTGTCCTAACCAGAGTTAGGAAAAGGGACCACATTACTCCTGTTCTGGCTGCCTTACACTGGCTCCCTATAGAACACAGGATAGAATTTAAAACTCTTCTTCTGGCCTACAAAGCCCTTAATGGGCAGGCGCCATCTTACCTTAAAGAACTCATTATACCCTACTGGCCTACTAGGGCATTGCGTTCCAAGAATGCAGGGTTGTTGGTTGTTCCTAGAGTCTCTGAAAGTACAATGGGAGCCAGAGCCTTTTCTTATCAAGCTCCACATTTGTGGAATCAGCTTCCAGTTTGTGTTCGGGCGGCAGACACCCTATCCGTTTCTAAGAGTGCGCTTAAGACCTTCCTTTTTGATAAAGCTTATAGTTGATAAAAATAATCTAATAAGGGTGCATTGACGTAGATACGTTGTGCCTCTTCACTTATACATCTTAGTTCTTACTCTTCTTCCTTACTGATGGTATAGACGGTGGAAGCAGGGAGAGGCATACACGTGCCTTGATCCCTGCCGAGTCGACGCACAACTGATTGGTGTCAGTACCACAAAACTCTGTAGCCCCTCCTGTATGTCCCTTTGTGCTCATCTGAAGGGGTTCTCCAGTTCACCACGCCTGCATTGAAGTGTCAAAAGACGAATATGATTCAGACAGAAAATGCACAGAACTTCAACTGAGCTGATCTCAGTCTTAGTCAATGACCTTTTCAGAGCACTCAGTCAGTCCAAGGAGTCTTATCTTGTCACACACATTACAGGGGGGGGGGGGGGGACACCCTTATAGAACTGACTGCCTCCTCTTGAAAGGACTGCTGGCTCTTTGTTTGCAGCTTCGGGCGAGCGTGCAGATGGCAGGATCCCCGTCCTCAAGCACAACGAGGACCCTGTGTATAATGTCCTCAGGTAGCTGGACATACAGAACATGACTCAATATGAAGTCCTTTCAAGCTCAACACCGTTGTTGGTCTCCATTACCATCTCAACTCAAAACCTTTCACCACTGAGTGAATGGTGTTAGCATGTTGAGCATCTGTTCATTCGCTGGTTAGATCGGTGTGCTCCTGTGTTCTCGCTCTTCCCGTGACCTTTGACCCCCTTTATACACCCCGGTGCAGCTCACCCCCGCCACCAAGTGTTCTAAATAATATATATAAAGTAAACTGACATGGCAACAACACCATGACATGGCTCCTCCAGGCGGTACGCCAAGTTCATTCAAAGCATGAGGGCGAGACGCGAGTAGGAACCTTTCACTTCCTCACTTCCCTCGAACACTTGGTCAGAGGTTTAAAACAGAGTATCTCCTGATCTGAGAGAAGCTTTAATAATGAATTAAATATAAAGATGGTCTGCTCTCTGATGGACGGACACTGAAGCACGAGTCAAACATCTTTAATGTTCAGTATTAAAATAAAGCTGCTGCATTATTTCCCTTTAAAGCGTCGCACCGTATACTGTACATTATAAATATCCTTTTATATCACAATTTACAACAAATATTCTTCATAAAGATGCAAACGGCCACAACGAATTAAAGCTTCATTGTCAACAAAAAAGTGCAAAAATAGAATTTACAGGAAACATTTGAGGAAATTTCAGAGCATTTTTGTAAAAATGATTATTAAAATAAAAAGGTAAAAACTAATTATAAACACATGAATTAAAATGGTCTCATGAAGCAGCTTATTACAGTTTGAACAGATAATTAAGGCTTTTCAGATCAGCTGTTAATGAGAACGGGTTGCCAGGTTTGATTTGGTGTTTTAGTCACAAATTGCTCATCTGTGAATAAAACACATTTAAAACATGTTATTAATGTTGGCAGAAACTATTTAATCTTTATCTGCAATCTGTCTTTAAATCAGAAAGTTCAACTATGATGACCATGATCGCACTACAAACAGGACGGTGAGACGGATGCACAAAAGTGGAGGTCATTTAAAATAAAACATGTTAATTCCAAAATGGTAGAGACTGGACCAAAGCTTTAAACAATAAGGAAAGACTGGATGCAGCTCTGCAGAGAAAACAGAGCACTTTGCACATCCTCCCAACCTGGCAACCCACAGGACGGAAAATATAGAAACATTTCCCTGTTTGTTCTGCAGGTAAACTGAGGAGGACTGGAGACCCTCCACTGGACCAATCACTGGGTCTCTGAGTCCACAGACTGACCTCTGGACCAATCACAGGGTCTCCGAGTCCACAGACTGACCTCTGGACCAATCACAGGGTCTCCGAGTCCACAGACTGACCTCTGGACCAATCACAGGGTCTCAGAGTTGAAAGATGTTCACTTTAACGTGGAATAAACCCCCTTTTAGAGACAGGAAACGGGACTCCAACAACTGATTCAAAATGCTTCCGTCTTCCTCCTCCTCCTCCTCCTCCTCAGGTCTCTGAAGGGGGCGGGGCTTCCTGTCGATGGATCAGAGGCGTCCCGTTGGTGCTGCTCAGTTTGGGGTCTGCAGTACGAGACTTATAGTTCTACAGACAGAGGAGACAGTGGGGGTTAACACACAACAACAGGACGAGGTGTCCCACAGGAGCAGGGTGTCAGAGACGAGTGGGGATAATAATGACCACTGTCCACACATTCAAAGCACGCGCATTCGTACGCATTGCACTGAAGTGTTATCGGCGGCACGGTGTGTATTACCCGTTAGCATCGAGGAGAAATAGTCCTTAACCCGAGCGTGTACTTCAGGTACGGGTTAATATCAACCGGGCAGCAACGTGCGCTAAAGCTAAAATAGTGCATCAGTAAAAACCCAAATAGACACAGAATTGTAAACTTTAAACACTGGATTCACTTTACCTCGTATTTAAACTTGTATAATGTACATCAAGAGGGTCCGAACTGTTCTCACTGAGGGCCACACACAGAGACACATCTGAAGGGCTGGACCCCCACTAGAGGGGGGGTACATCGCCTCTTAATTCAGCAAACCAATCAAATGTAGGTGAAAGAGTCTTGAGAGCTTTGAGAAACACCCCAGCTCTCCAGAGGGTCTACTTTCTCCTGTTCATCCCTACGCAGACCCTCAGACTGATCATCACGAGGGGGAAGATGGAGGTTTATTTAAAGCTGGTTGTGTGAATAAGTTATTGAGCTTTTTTAATCAACTAAGATCTGTTAGAAAGTGTTTGAATTAACACATACTGCGGTGTCATATCTGTTTATAAGTACAAGAGGCTTCAGGTGTGAGCGGAGGGACATTTAGAAATGAGCCATAGTTTGAGGACCCCAATTTTAATTACTATTTTTAGTACACTAGCCTTCTGGAGGTCTTCAAAAATAATATTATACATTTAGCAAAAACAGTTTGGACCGATTTATATGTGTATACACCCGGTGCAGCTGACCGGCGCCACCTAGTGTTCTAAATGATATTGCATTATAAATAATTATTATTATTACATGTCACTTGTTAGACGCTTTTATCCAAAGCGACTTACATACTCAATACTGCAATTTGGGGTGAAGTGTCTTGCCCAGGGACACAACGACATGCTGACTGCAGTGGGGTTTGAACCTGTGACCACCTGATTGGAACACCTACGCTCTATCCACTGCGCCACACGCCCCCCTAAATAAAGTACACTGACATGGAAATGGCTCCTACAGGTGGCGGTCCAAGCTATTCAAAAGCATGAGGACTTGAACTGAAGTAAAGGACCTGAAAACACCTTGAAGACTAATTCAAATCAGAGGCCAAGAAGTGAGGAACACACAGGACAACAAAGCACACGCAGCGGACGCAGAGCAGCAGGTTCAAACATTTATTCATCAAACTTTAAACAATCTTTGTACAAAAATAAACCCAAATTAAAAAATTAAATGTTTTGAAAAAGCAAACCTAGAATGTGAAAAACAGCTGATCGAATGGAAGTCACATATAAAGTCATCACTTTCAAATGCGCGCCTGTCCCTTTAAGAGTCCACATTGTCTCTGTTCAAATGTAACCCAAAAAAACCATGGGAATAACACACCGCACACACACACACTTCCTGCTATAACAGGCTGCGCGTGTGTGTGTGGGTGTGTGTGTGTGTGTGTGTGAGAGATAAAGCACAACATACACACATACCAGAGTAACAAGTCAGAGGAAATGTGGCGAGGATCATGACCCAGTGTAACCACACACACATCTGGACTGCTTTAAGACAGCAGCACCACACACACACACACACACACACACACACACACACACACACACACACACACACACACACACACACACACACACACACACACACACACACACACACACACACACACACACACACACACACACACACACACACACACACACACACACACACACACACACACACACACACACACACACACACACACACACACACACACACACACACCCTTAAAAAGGTAGAGACAGCAGGGGACTTCCACACAGGAACGACTCTGGTGTTTCAAACCTCAGAGACTTTCACATCCTGTCATTCTCATGCAATCTATATGTGTCTGATCTCTGAGAGCGGACGAGTGTCACTGTATGCTTTAACATATATTACATTGTGTTGGTCCCTGAAGGCAGCATCAGGGAGTCCAATGGGATAACCCTAACCCCCCCCCCCCCCCATGCACCTGGATGAGTGCTTTAAACAGCCCTCTGATAAAAGCACTAATAATGAGACGCTTTCACTCTTAAGACTGTGCACCTATTCTTTAACCTTTGTCTCACTTTAACACACGTGTGTTTAAAGGAAACCTATTCTTTATACACGGCATTGTTTATTTATATTTCTTGTGCTTTTTGATTGAGAGTTGTTATATTTGTTAATGTTTTCACCGTTGAGTGTTCGGTGAGTAGGACGCGCGGCCGCAGACAATGCATCGCACATTAAGCGTGAGTCACACTGAGCAAAACTGAGCAAGGTTTAGATTTGGCACGAATACAAATCAACATTTCACGACAACATTAATTTGTTTTTGTGTCACATGCACTCACATGCACTGCCCAGACACAAACCACATGCAACACATTTGAAAGTAAAAACATAACGGGCCACATTGTGGTGAAAAGGTTTGCAGAGTCTCCGTCTTCTCTCTGCAGAACAGTCACAGGAAGTCCTCCTTAAAGCCCGTTCTAGTTTCAGGTCATAAACGACTGTGAGACAGGAAGTGAGCATCTGTTCGCACAGCACCCCATCGGCCGCAAACCTGCTCGCTAACGTCTCGTTTCAAAAGTGAAGCGCGGACTCGTTCAGCCTCTTTATCTTTTCATCTGATTTTCACATACGTTTTTTTTGAGTGAAAAGTAAATGGAAAATAACGATGAGCCCCATTGAAATGCATCCATTACTTTGTCAGTGTGTAGAAACCAGTTTTATTGTGGAATATTCAACTATGCTTTAAGGCAGGGGTGGGGAACCTCCGGCCCCCGGGCATTATACGACCTGCGAGACATTTGAGACGGCCTTCGAGGTCATTTATAAACACACGCACAATTTTTTTTTTAAAGAAATCTAGACCGCAAAATAATTAAACAAGTGAGTGCCTGTTTTTCCTGGCCAAGGTCAGGGTCCTTGAACACAACACGAGCCTAACGTGTCATCACGTCTGACAGGGGGGCAGTTCTGACGGAGAGCACCGGAACGCGGCTCGGGTGCTTCATACACGTCAGTAACCGCAAGGAGCCGTGCACATGCCGCAGTTCCTGCATGGCTGTGTCTCTAGCTGAAAGCCCAGTGGCTGTGTCTCTAGCTGAAAGCCCAGTGGCTGTGTCTCTAGCTGAAAGCCCAGTGGCTGTGCCTCTAGCTGAAAGCCCAGTGGCTGTGTCTCTAGCTTAAAGCCCAGTGGCTGTGTCTCTAGCTGAAAGCCCAGTGGCTGTGTCTCTAGCTGAAAGCCCAGTGGCTGTGTCTCTAGCTGAAAGCCCAGTGGCTGTGCCTCTAGCTGAAAGCCCAGTGGCTGTGTCTCTAGCTGAAAGCCCAGTGGCTGTGCCTCTAGCTGAAAGCCCAGTGGCTGTGCCTCTAGCTGAAAGCCCAGTGGCTGTGTCTCTAGCTGAAAGCCCAGTGGCTGTGTCTCTAGCTGAAAGCCCAGTGGCTGTGTCTCTAGCTGAAAGCCCAGTGGCTGTGTCTCTAGCTGAAAGCCCAGTGGCTGTGTCTCTAGCTGAAAGCCCAGTGGCATCTGCTCATCTGTCACTCAGAGCATACAGTCAATAACTGTGCTGTTATTAGCATCTGGTTAGCTAGCTATGCTAATGGATATAAGAAGCTTTTTCTCCAACCAGTGAGGTAAAGGCACATCTTTATATGATCATTATAGTTATAACAAAATAAGAGAATAAAGTAAACCGGTATAAAATACTATATGACAGTAAAAACAAGTTGTTATTAATAAAGAAGAATCCAGTTTGAAAGGAGAGAGATTTGTAAAATATCGATAAAGAAAAAGTAAATCTGCTTACAGTTCTGTTTCATCTGTTGAGAGATGTCTCCTTAGATCTCCTCATGCTGCTCTCAAAGTGCACCAGATTGATGCTTTCACTTCAAACATTTAAAAAAAAAAAATCTTCCCTAGGGAGCATGCCCCCGGACCCCCCTAGAGGAGGTTAGTTTCCCCCCCCCACTTAAACCATGTCTACATGGATAGGAAACAAAATACATTTGCACACATCTTGTGTCCATATCTTTCGGTTTTGGTGGTCACGCCACAACCGTGCACGTGCATGCATGCCACACTGTGCACGTGCACGTATGCGCGAGTCATGGTGAGATATCTGGATTCAGAGGTTGCTTTTTCTTTGCACAGCATGAAAGAAAGGCCAAATGTTAGTATTTTAAGCAGAGGTCAATCATTCGTACGCCCCCTGGAGGATGTTGTCAACATTGAAATGGCCCTTGAGAGGAAAAAGGTTCCCCCCCCGGCTTTAAGGGAACTAAGGACACACATATCAGATATTCTGCAGAGTGGTCGAGGTGAACCCTGTGGGCACCCGGTTTTTAAATAACTAAACCTTTAGTTTGTCAGCGTTTTATTATGAAAATATCAGCTATATGCTTTAAGGGTAGATTTGCACCTGGGTGTTTTTTGAATAAGATATATTAAAAAAAATGAACCATGATTTTCTTTAATAACGAGTCCAATTGAAATGCAACATTTAGTGTGTAGCAGCGGACCGGTTTTATTGTGAAAATATCCCTATAAAAGCCTAAAAAGGGACAGAGTGGCAGAGTTTGACCCTCAGATTAGCACCGCGAGGTTTTAAACTTTTAAACTATTTCTTGTGATAGCTAAAAGGTACAGAGTGGCCCTGAATGCAACCTCTAAGAGAGTCGCAGCGTCGGAGCAGATCATCTGTTTAGCGTGGTGGTGCATTCAGGGGCGTGCGTGTTTTCTCCGTTACTCTCGGACAGTACCTCGTGCTCCATCGTGTTAAAGTGCACCCCCGAGGAGGGGATCTTGTCTCCGTCTCGTCTGCGGCACAGGAAGCACAGGATCTCCTTGAAGGTCCTCCTCATGTCCTTGTCCCTGAAGGAGTAGATGATGGGGTTGACGAAGGAGTTGCACTCGGCCAGAACCAGGCAGTACTTCTCGTAGCGCAGAACTTTACATCTTTCGCAGCCCAGGCCGTCCAGAAGCAGAACCACCAGGGCCGGAGTCCAGCACATCACAAAGCACCCTGCGGAGACACAGAGGAACTGTTAGTACTCAGGAGGTGCAGGAGGACGCTTTAAACCGGGACACAGAGGAACTGTTAGTGCTCAGGAGGGTACAGGAGGACACTTTAAACCGGGACACAGAGGAACCGTTAGTGCTCAGGAGGTACAGGAGGACACTTTAAACCGGGACACAGAGGAACTGTTAGGTACAGTACGGTGAGGTAGGATATGATTAGGTACGGTACGGTAGGATGTGATTAGGTACGGTAGGATGTGATTAGGTACGGTACGGTGAGGTAGGATGTGAGTAGGTACGGTACGGTGAGGTAGGATGTGATTAGGTACGGTACGGTAGGATGTGATTAGGTACGGTATGGTGAGGTAGGATGTGAGTAGGTATGGTACGGTGAGGTAGGATGTGATTAGGTACGGTACGGTAGGATGTGATTAGGTACGGTACGGTGAGGTAGGATGTGATTCGGTACGGTGAGGTAGGATGTGATTAGGTACGGTACGGTAGGATATGATTCGGTACGGTACGATGAGGTAGGATGTGATTAGGTACGGTAGGATGTGATTCGGTACGGTACGGTAGGATGTGATTAGGTACGGTACGGTGAGGTAGGATGTGATTCGGTACGGTACGGTAGGATGTGATTCGGTACGGTACGGTGAGGTAGGATGTGATTAGGTACGGTACGGTGAGGTAGGATATGATTCGGTACGGTGAGGTAGGATGTGATTATGTACGGTACGGTGAGGTAGGATGTGATTAGGTACGGTACGGTAGGATATGATTCGGTACGGTGAGGTAGGATGTGATTATGTACGGTACGGTGAGGTAGGATGTGATTCGGTACGGTACGGTGAGGTAGGATGTGATTAGGTACGGTACGGTAGGATATGATTCGGTACGGTGAGGTAGGATGTGATTATGTACGGTACGGTGAGGTAGGATGTGATTCGGTACGGCAGGATGTGATTAGGTACGGTACGGCAGGATGTGATTAGGTACGGTACGGTAGGATGTGATTAGGTACGGTGAGGTAGGATGTGATTAGGTACGGTACGGTAGGATGTGATTAGGTACGGTACGGTACGGTAGGATGTGATTAGGTACGGTACGGTACGGTAGGATATGATTAGGTACGGTACGGTAGGATGTGATTAGGTACGGTGAGGTAGGATGTGATTAGGTACGGTACGGCAGGATGTGATTAGGTACGGTACGGCAGGATGTGATTAGGTACGGTACGGTGAGGTAGGTACGGTACGGTGAGGTAGGATGTGATTCGGTACGGTACGGTAGGATGTGATTAGGTACGGTACGGTAGGATGTGATTAGGTACGGTACGGTAGGATGTGATTAGGTACGGTACGGTACGGTAGGATGTGATTCGGTACGGTGAGGTAGGATGTGATTCGGTACGGTACGGTACGGTAGGATGTGATTAGGTACGGTGAGGTAGGATGTGATTAGGGTACGGTGAGGTAGGATGTGATTAGGTACGGTACTGTAGGATGTGATTAGGTACGGTACGGTAGGGGATGTGATTCGGTATGGTACGGTAGGTATGTGATTCGGTCTGTACGGTGAGGTAGGATGTGATCGGTACGGTACGGTAGGATGTGATAGGTACCGGTACGGTAGGTATGTTATTAGGTAAGGTGAGGTAGGATGTGATAGGTAGGTACGGCAAGATGTGATAGGTACGGTACGGCAGGATGTGATTAAGGTACGGTACGGGTAGGATGTGATTAATGTACGGTACGGTAGGATGTGATTAGGTCCGTGACGGTCGGATGTTGATTAGGTACGGTACGGTAGGATGGATTAGGTGGTAGGCTGGTAGGATGCTGATTTGGTACGGTACGGTGAGGTAGGATTGATGCGTACTGTACGGTACGGTAGGATGTGATTTTGGGGTAACGGTACGGTAGGATGTGATTTGGTACGGTACGGGTAGGATGTGATTCGGTCGTATAGGACGGTACGGTTAGGATGTGATTTGGTACGGTACGGTAGGATGTGATTCGGTACTGTACGGTACGGTAGGATGTGATTCGGTACGGTACGGTAGGATGTGATTTGGTACGGTACGGTAGGATGTGATTCGGTACTGTAGGATGTGATTTGGTACGGTACGGTAGGATGTGATTCGGTACGGTACGGTACGGTAGGATGTGATTAGGTACGGTACGGTAGGATGTGATTAGGTACGGTACGGTAGGATGTGATTAGGTACGGTACGGTAGGATGTGATTCGGTACGGTGAGGTAGGATGTGATTCGGTACGGTACGGTACGGTAGGATGTGATTAGGTACGGTACAGTAGGATGTGATTAGGTACGGTGAGGTAGGATGTGATTAGGTACGGTACTGTAGGATGTGATTAGGTACGGTACGGTAGGATGTGATTCGGTATGGTACGGTAGGATGTGATTCGGTACGGTACGGTGAGGTAGGATGTGATTCGGTACGGTACGGTAGGATGTGATTAGGTACGGTACGGTAGGATGTGATTAGGTACGGTGAGGTAGGATGTGATTAGGTACGGTACGGCAAGATGTGATTAGGTACGGTACGGCAGGATGTGATTAGGTACGGTACGGTAGGATGTGATTAGGTACGGTACGGTAGGATGTGATTAGGAACGGTACGGTAGGATGTGATTAGGTACGGTACGGTAGGATGTGATTAGGTACGGTAGGATGTGATTTGGTACGGTACGGTGAGGTAGGATGTGATTCGGTACTGTACGGTACGGTAGGATGTGATTTGGTACGGTACGGTAGGATGTGATTCGGTACTGTACGGTACGGTAGGATGTGATTTGGTACGGTACGGTAGGATGTGATTCGGTACTGTACGGTACGGTAGGATGTGATTTGGTACGGTACGGTAGGATGTGATTAGGTACGGTACTGTAGGATGTGATTAGGTACGGTACGGTAGGATGTGATTCGGTATGGTACGGTAGGATGTGATTCGGTACGGTACGGTGAGGTAGGATGTGATTCGGTACGGTACGGTAGGATGTGATTAGGTACGGTACGGTAGGATGTGATTAGGTACGGTACGGTGAGGGTAGGATGTGATTAGGTACGGTACGGCAAGATGTGATTAGGTACGGTACGGCAGGATGTGATTAGGTACGGTACGGTAGGATGTGATTAGGTACGGTACGGTAGGATGTGATTAGGTACGGTACGGTAGGATGTGATTAGGTACGGTACGGTAGGATGTGATTAGGTACGGTAGGATGTGATTTGGTACGGTACGGTGAGGTAGGATGTGATTCGGTACTGTACGGTACGGTAGGATGTGATTTGGTACGGTACGGTAGGATGTGATTTGGTACGGTACGGTAGGATGTGATTCGGTACTGTACGGTACGGTAGGATGTGATTTGGTACGGTACGGTAGGATGTGATTCGGTACTGTACGGTACGGTAGGATGTGATTCGGTACGGTACGGTAGGATGTGATTTGGTACGGTACGGTAGGATGTGATTCGGTACGGTAGGATGTGATTTGGTACGGTACGGTGAGGTAGGATGTGATTTGGTACGGTACGGTAGGATGTGATTTGGTACGGTACGGTAGGATGTGATTCGGTACTGTACGGTACGGTAGGATGTGATTTGGTACGGTACGGTAGGATGTGATTTGGTACGGTACGGTGAGGTAGGAAGTGATTCGGTACGGTATGGTGAGGTAGGAAGTGATTCGGTACGGTACGGTGAGGTAGGAAGTGATTCGGTACGGTAGTAAAGACTAAAGCATTGAACTCGTATTGATAATAGTTATTGTGAAGACTGCAGGAACATCTGATGATACATTTCATGCAGAAAGGTGCAACTTTTGGCAAATTAACCGTCTGCAGACAGAGTGTAAAGAATGTGACGGACTGGAGGGGAGGACGTACTGTAAATTCCTCTGTAGACAATAAACACACACACACA
>CADEHL010000822.1:20000-23018 GCA_902827135.1 Harpagifer antarcticus
GGTGGGCACCAGCCCCAAGACGATGGCCAGCATCCAGATGAAGACGATGATGACGAAGACGCGCCTGGTGCTCATCTTGCTGTGCAGCTGCATGTTGAAGATGGTCTGGTGGCGCTCCACGGCCACGGCCAGCAGGTTGAGCACGGAGGCGGTGAGGCTGGTGTCAATGAGGCTCTGCCGGAGGAACCAGCCGTACTTAGACAGCTTGATGGTCCACGGGCCGGTGTGGAGCATCATGTGCAGGTAGGACACTCCTGGGGAGGCAAGCACCTTAGATTAGCACTTTAGATTAGCACCTTAGATTAGCATTTTAGATTAGCACCTTAGATTAGCACTTTAGATTAGCACCTTAGATTAGCACTTTAGATTAGCACTTTAGATTAGCACCTTAGATTAGCACTTTAGATTAGCACCTTAGATTAGCACTTTAGATTAGCACTTTAGATTAGCACCTTAGATTAGCACTTTAGATTAGCACTTTAGATTAGCACTTTAGATTAGCACCTTAGATTAGCATTTTAGATTAGCACCTTAGATTAGCACTTTAGATTAGCACCTTAGATTAGCATTTTAGATTAGCACCTTAGATTAGCACTTTAGATTACCACTTTAGATTAGCACTTTAGATTAGCATTTTAGATTAGCACCTTAGATTAGCATTTTAGATTAGCACCTTAGATTAGCACTTTAGATTAGCACCTTAGATTAGCACTTTAGATTAGCACTTTAGATTAGCATTTTAGATTAGCACCTTAGATTAGCACCTTAGATTACCACTTTAGATTAGCACTTTAGATTAGCACTTTAGATTAGCACCTTAGATTAGCATTTTAGATTGCCACTTTAGATTACCACTTTAGATTAGCACTTTAGATTAGCACCTTAGATTAGCACCTTAGATTAGCACTTTAGATTAGTACCTTAGATTAGCACTTTAGATTAGCATTTTAGATTAGCACCTTAGATTAGCACCTTAGATTACCACTTTAGATTAGCACTTTAGATTAGCATTTTAGATTAGCACCTTAGATTAGCATTTTAGATTGCCACTTTAGATTAGCACCTTAGATTACCACTTTAGATTAGCACTTTAGATTAGCACCTTAGATTAGCATTTTAGATTAGCACCTTAGATTAGCACTTTAGATTAGCACCTTAGATTAGCACTTTTGATTAGCACCTTAGATTAGCACTTTTGATTAGCACTTTTGATTAGCACCTTAGATTAGCACTTTAGATTAGCACTTTAGATTAGCACCTTAGATTAGCACCGAAGAGAGTTCAGTGATTTATGATGAATAATATCATGACAAAAATAAAAAGAGAAATACAATAAAATCCCAGATCTGTTAGAGGGTCTGGATCATGGCGCATTAGTGGTCGTGATGGTGTGTTAAATGTCTCCTTGTCTCCTCTCCTCATATGTGTCCTTGTTGATAATGCACATGGTGCTGCTGTGATGCAGGACACATGTCTTATCCTATAAAAACTCAGAACAACATGAATCCTGCAGAGACGTTAATATCCGTTTGTTTCCTCACGATTAAACTATTCAGAGAACGAGACGGGATGCAAACGTTCAGTTATATTAGAGAGTACGATCCATGGAGAGGAGAAGGATCTATCTCCTCCAGTGTTTCTGTGAACATGCGTCACTGCAGAGTCTCCACAAGCAAGCCGACCTTTGTTACCCAGATGAGACCCTGTGTGTGTGTGTGTGTGTGTGGGGTAGGGTGTGTGACCACGCCCTACACCCTACCCCTCCGTTTGCATCGGTACTGACTTGAGACCGGTCTCTACGCTGTGTGTGTCCGTCAGGAAACCCGCTGTTAACAAGTAGTTCCAGCAAACATCCGCTGATGAACTGCGACGTTAGCCACCTCATGATAGCCTCATGATAGCCTCATGATAGCCTCATGATAGCCTCATGATAGCCTCATGATAGCCTCATGATAGCCTCATGATAGCCTCATGATAGCCTCATGATAGCCTCATGATCGCCTCATGTTTGAACTTAGGACCTGTGATTAGTCGAGGACCTGTGATTAGTCGAGGACCTGTGATTAGTCGAGGACCTGTGATTAGTCGAGGACCTGTGATTAGTCGAGGACCTGTGATTAGTCGAGGACCTGTGATTAGTCGAGGACCTGTGATTAGTCGAGAACAAGGTAAACGTCCCAAAGCTTGCTGCTGTATTTCCTCCCTCCATCTGACAGGAGGAGCCTCGTTGAGCTGCGAGTGTCACTCCGTCACGGAGGGGGGGTGTGAAGGGGGTAGGGTGTAGGGCGTGGTTTGGGATTGGGCCTGAGTGTGTGTCATAGAGAGTCAGGCTTATTAACTCAAAGTGCACGCAGAGACACAAAACATTATTTTAAACAGAAGAAATAAATAAAATAATGCAAAAATCAAATAAAGTGAAATAATAATGATATCAAAATGAAATGATACAAAAGAAAATCAAATCAAAACGCAGATAAAGATACGGTGCAGCCCACGTACCTGAGAACAGGTCGGCCACGGCCAGGTTCCCCAGCAGGTAGTAGATGGGGAAGTGGAAGCGGCGGTTCTTAAAGATGGCCGCCATCACCAGCAGGTTGGAGAGGATGACGATGAAACACACCGCCATGCCGAGCGTCACGATCACGTAGTCGCGGTCACGCCAGTGGGCGCTGATGTTCTTCCCGCTCGCCTCGTAGAAGAACTTCACGCTTTGGTTGTAGTAACAGCCGGGCGTGTCGTCCGTATCCGTATCCATGGTTACTGCAAGGGAGGGGGGGGGCAGGAAGTAGAGCAGCGGAGGGGAGGAGTCAGCGGAGGGGGAGGGGTCAGCGGAGGGGGAGGAGTCAGATGAGCCCACTGCGCGGGGGGGGGGATCGGGGGGCCATCAGAGAGGGTCAACCTGCAGGGGACAAAACAGAGTAACATTTTTTAATAATAATTCTAAATGTTTTTAAGATGATACTTCTCTGCACAGATTACAAATGTTGAGTTTCTGTAAATAAAAGTTCTTGAAATTCA
>CADEHL010000823.1:0-10000 GCA_902827135.1 Harpagifer antarcticus
TAACACCTGTTCTAATAACACATCACCTGTTCTAATAACACCTGTTCTAATAACACCTGTTCTAATATCACATCACCTGTTCTAATAACACCTGTTCTAATATCACATCACCTGTTCTAATATCACATCACCTGTTCTAATATCACCTGTTCTAATATCACATCACCTGTTCTAATAACACCTGTTCTAATATCACATCACCTGTTCTAATAACACCTGTTCTAATATCACATCACCTGTTCTAATAACACCTGTTCTAATATCACCTGTTCTAATAACACCTGTTCTAATAACACATCACCTGTTCTAATTGTCCTGCTGATGTCCAGGTGTATATCAGTATGTAGTGTCTCTACTTTAAAGAGTCCTCTCCTGCTGATGTTCAGGTGTATATCAGTATGTAGTGTCTCTACTTTAAAGAGTCCTCTCCTGCTGGTGTTCAGGTGTATATCAGTATGTAGTGTCTCTACTTTAAAGAGTCCTCTCCTGCTGATGTTCAGGTGTCACGGTTGTCACGTCAGGTCACGGGTCTATGTCTAGGTTTGGGTGTTTCCGCTGTCCTCTATGTCATGTTTTCCTTCCGTCGTTAGTTCCCTGGTGTGTCTCGTTAGTTGATTGTGTTCACCTGTGGCCCTTGTGTTTTCTCCTCCCTCCTCACCTGTGTCTAGTTAGTTGATTATGTTCACCTGTGGCCCTTGTGTTTCTCCTCCCCTGCCCAGCTGTTTCTTGTCTGGTAATTATCCCTCCCTGTATTTAGTCTTGTCTCGTCCTGTGTTCAGTGTTGGTGCTTCTTTTGTTTGGGACCTGGTTCACCGTAGAGTGTTTTGTTTGTTAAAGTTATATGTTAGATAAGAGCCCTTGCAATAAAGGTATTATCAAGTGTTATCTGCGTTTGGGTCCTACCTGCTTCACTCTGCGCTATCAGAAAGCACCAACCAGAAAATGGGCCCAGCAGATCCGTTCGAGCTGGAATTATTGAATTTTTCCTTTTTTTTGGCTAACTGCTCGGATCGATGGAAGAGAGCACCCGGAGTTCAGCAGCGAGAGGCTGTGTTGTCGGAGGCGCGCCAAATGGCTAGAGAGAAACCAGGTTTGGTGAAGTTCTTACCTGGCTGGATTTCAAAGATCCTCCCGGTGTGTGATTCCCGGCCTGCTAGCCCAAGGCATGCTAGCTCCCTACCTCCCGATTCCCAACCTGGCACCATACGCCTTGGTGGGTTCCGTCTGGAGTCAGCCCCGGCTTCTTCCCCATTTCCTGCTCCTGTCCAGGATCCGTTCTCGGGTACTCGTCTGGCTTATGGAGGTCCACGGAGTATTCAGGCGGCTGCTAAAAGGAGTCGTCGCAAGGCCAGGTTAGCCCGAGCCCTAGCAGCCATGGTTCCGGTTACAGTTCCGGCCCCAGCAGCCATGGTTCTGGCTCCAGTACCGGCTCCAGTACCCCTGGTCGCGACTCCAGTTTCGGCTCCAGGACTGGCTTACCGGCCAACGCCAGCTCCCCGAGTCCTGTCGGCGTACCGGCCGACTCCAGCACCTCGTCTCTTGTTGGCTCCCCAGCCAACACCAGCTCCCCGTGTCCTGTCGGCGTACCGGCCGACTCCAGCACCTCGTCTCCTGTTGGCTCCCCAGCCAACTCCAGCTCCCCGTGTCCTGTCGGCGTACCGGCCGACTCCAGCACCTCGTCTCTTGTTGGCTCCCCAGCCAACACCAGCTCCCCGTGTCCTGTCGGCGTACCGGCCGACGCCAGCTCCTCGTGTCCTGTCGGCGTACCGGCCGACTCCAGCACCCCGTGTTCTGTTGGCAAACCAACTCTCTCAAGTTTCCCCTCCAGACACTTCTCAAGTCCCCTCTCAGGTCCCCTCTCGAGTCACCTCTCGAGTTCCCTCTCAGGTCCCCTCTCAGGTCCCCTCTCGAGTCTTTTCTCGTGTCCCCTCTCAAGTCACCTCTCCAGTGTCCTCTCGAGTCACCTCTCAAGTTTCCCCTCAGGTCTCCTCTCGAGTTCCCTCTCAAGTCCCCTCTCAGGTCCCCTCTCGAGTTACCTCTCGAGTCACCTCTCGAGTTCCTTCTCAGGTCCCCTCTCAGGTCCCCTCTCGAGTCTTTTCTCGTGTCCCCTCTCAAGTCAACTCTCCAGTGTCCTCTCGAGTCACCTCTCAAGTTTCCCCTCAGGTCTCCTCTCGAGTTCCCTCTCAAGTCCCCTCTCAGGTCCCCTCTCGAGTTACCTCTCGAGTCACCTCTCGAGTTCCTTCTCGAGTCCCCTCTCAGGTCTCCTCTCGAGTTACCTCTCGAGTCTCCTCTCGAGTTCCCTCTCAAGTCCCTTCTCAGGTCCCCTCTCGAGTTATCTCTCGAGTCAACTCTCCAGTGTCCTCTCGAGTCACCTCCCAAGTCAACTCTCCAGTGTCCTCTCGAGTCACCTCCCAAGTCAACTCTCCAGTGTCCTCTCGAGTCACCTCTCGAGTTCCCTCTCAAGTCCCTTCTCAGGTCCCCTCTCGAGTTACCTCTCGAGTCACCTCTCGAGTTCCTTCTCGAGTCCCCTCTCAGGTCCCCTCTCGAGTTACCTCTCGAGTCACCTCTCGAGTTCCTTCTCAAGTCAACTCTCCAGTGTCCTCTCGAGTCACCTCTCAAGTCAACTCTCCAGTGTCCTCTCGAGTCACCTCCCAAGTCAACTCTCCAGTGTCCTCTCGAGTCACCTCTCAAGTTTCCCCTCAGGTCTCCTCTCGAGTTACCTCTCGAGTCAACTCTCGAGTTCCTTCTCGAGTCCACTCTCCAGTTTCCTCTCAAGTTCCCTCTCAAGCCCTCTCTCGAGTCCCCACTCAAACCCCATGTCTTGTCCAGTTGGAGGTCCCGCAGACTAGCCCTCTGCCGGGGGTCCTGCCAACCCCATGTCCTGTCCAGTTGGAGGTCCCGCAGACTAGCCCTCTGCCGGGGGTCCTGCCAACCCCATGTCCTGTACCGTTGGAGGTTCCGCTGGGGGTCCTGCCAACCCCCTGTCCTGTCCAGTTGGAGGTCCCGCAGACTAGCCCTCTGCCGGGGGTCCTGCCAACCCCATGTCCTGTCCAGTTGGAGGTCCCGCAGACTAGCCCTCTGCCGGGGGTCCTGCCAACCCCATGTCTTGTCCAGTTGGAGGTCCCGCAGACTAGTCTCCTGCCGGGGGTCCTGCCAACCCCATGTCCTGTCCAGTTGGAGGTCCCGCAGACTAGCCCTCTGCCGGGGGTCCTGCCAACCCCATGTCTTGTCCAGTTGGAGGTCCCGCAGACTAGCCCTCTGCCGGGGGTCCTGCCAACCCCATGTCCTGTCCAGTTGGAGGTCCCGCAGACTAGCCCTCTGCCGGGGGTCCTGCCAACCCCATGTCTTGTCCAGTTGGAGGTCCCGCAGACTAGCCCTCTGCCGGGGGTC
Organism: Harpagifer antarcticus; assembly: GCA_902827135.1. Classification (NCBI taxonomy): domain Eukaryota; kingdom Metazoa; phylum Chordata; class Actinopteri; order Perciformes; family Harpagiferidae; genus Harpagifer; species Harpagifer antarcticus. The sequence continues at coordinate 3,391 of CADEHL010000823.1, forward strand.
CTGCCAACCCCATGTCCTGTCCAGTTGGAGGTCCCGCAGACTAGCCCTCTGCCGGGGGTCCTGCCAACCCCATGTCTTGTCCAGTTGGAGGTCCCGCAGACTAGCCCTCTGCCGGGGGTCCTGCCAACCCCATGTCCTGTCCAGTTGGAGGTCCCGCCGTCTACTCTCCTGCCGGGGGTCCTGCCAATCCTATGTCCTGTGCTGTTGGAGGCCCCGCCGACTACTCTCCTGCCGGGGGTCCTGCCAACCCTGTGTCCTGTCCCGTTGGAGGCCCCGCCGACTACTCTCCTGCCGGGGGTCCTGCCAACCCTTTGTCCTGTCTCGTTGGAGGTCCCGTCGTCCACCCTCCTGCTGGGGGTCCTGCCAACTCCTGGTCCTCTTCCGTGGGGGATCCTGCCGAAGCCTGTCCCGCCGGCTCCGGTTCCTGTCCGGCCGACACCGGGTCCTGCCCGGCCTCCGGAGCTGTCTGGTCTTCGCCCTCATGCTCGGCCCCCTGAGTTCGCCCGCTGTGGCCTTCGCCCCACCATGGACTCTGCCTTGCCCCCGGGCCGTCCGCCCGAGACCCCCACCTTGGACTCTGCCTTGCCCCCGGGTCGTCCGCCCGAGTTCCCCACCATGGACTCTGCCTTGCCCCCGGGCCGTCCGCCCGAGACCCCCACCTTGGACTCTGCCTTGCCCCCGGGCCGTCCGCCCGAGTTCCCCACCTTAGACTCTGCCTTGCCCCCGGGCCGTCCGCCCGAGACCCCCACCTTGGACTCTGCCTTGCCCCCGGGCCGTCCGCCCGAGATCCCTTCCTGGTCCCCTACTGTGCTCCTGGGCGGTCAGCTTAGTCCCGTCCTCCGGACCCCCTCCACCCACCCTGGTGGCCTAGGGATACGTCCCTCCTCCGGACCCCCTCCACCCACCCTGTTGGACTATGTTGGATTTTTTGTTTAGGGACGTCTGGAATCCGTCCCTTGAGGGGGGGTTCTGTCACGGTTGTCATGCCAGGTCACGGGTCTATGTCTAGGTTTGGGTGTTTCCGCTGTCCTCTGTCATGTTTTCCTTCCGTCGTTAGTTCCCTGGTGTGTCTCGTTAGTTGATTGTGTTCACCTGTGGCCCTTGTGTTTTCTCCTCCCTCCTCACCTGTGTCTAGTTAGTTGATTGTGTTCACCTGTGGCCCTTGTGTTTCTCCTCCCCTGCCCAGCTGTTTCTTGTCTGGTAATTATCCCTCCCTGTATTTAGTCTTGTCTCGTCCTGTGTTCAGTGTTGGTGCTTCTTTTGTTTGTGACCTGGTTCACCGTAGAGTGTTTTGTTTGTTAAAGTTATATGTTAGATAAGAGCCCTTGAAATAAAGGTATTATCAAGTGTTATCTGCGTTTGGGTCCTACCTGCTTCACTCTGCGCTATCACTAATAACACATCACCTGTTCTAATATCACCTGTTCTAATAACACATCACCTGTTCTAATATCACCTGTTCTAATAACACCTGTTCTAATAACACCTGTTCTAATATCACATCACCTGTTCTAATAACACCTGTTCTAATAACACATCACCTGTTCTAATAACACCTGTTCTAATAACACATCACCTGTTCTAATATCACCTGTTCTAATATCACCTGTTCTAATATCACATCACCTGTTCTAATAACACCTGTTCTAATAACACCTGTTCTAATATCACATCACCTGTTCTAATAACACCTGTTCTAATAACACATCACCTGTTCTAATATCACCTGTTCTAATATCACCTGTTCTAATAACACATGTTCTAATATCACCTGTTCTAATAACACATGTTCTAATATCACATCACCTGTTCTAATAACACATCACCTGTTCTAATAACACCTGTTCTAACAACACCTGTTCTAATATCACAACACCTGTTCTAATAACACCTGTTCTAATAACACATCACCTGTTCTAATAACACCTGTTCTAATATCACAACACCTGTTCTAACAACACCTGTTCTAATAACACATCACCTGTTCTAATAACACCTGTTCTAATATCACAACACCTGTTCTAACAACACCTGTTCTAATATCACAACACCTGTTCTAATAACACATCACCTGTTCTAACAACACCTGTTCTAACAACACCTGTTCTAATATCACAACACCTGTTCTAATATCACCTGTTCTAATATCACATCACCTGTTCTAATAACACCTGTTCTAATATCACATCACCTGTTCTAATAACACCTGTTCTAATAACACATCACCTGTTCTAATAACACCTGTTCTAATAACACATCACCTGTTCTAATAACACATCACCTGTTCTAATATCACATCACCTGTTCTAATATCACATCACCTGTTCTAATAACACATCACCTGTTCTAATAACACCTGTTCTAATAACACATCACCTGTTCTAATATCACATCACCTGTTCTAATAACACATCACCTGTTCTAATAACACCTGTTCTAATATCACATCACCTGTTCTAATAACACCTGTTCTAATATCACATCACCTGTTCTAATAACACCTGTTCTAATAACACATCACCTGTTCTAATAACACATCACCTGTTCCAATAACACCTGTTCTAATAACACCTGTTCTAATAACACCTGTTCTAATAACACCTGTTCTAGTAACACATCACCTGTTCTAATAACACCTGTTCTAATAACACATCACCTGTTCTAATAACACCTGTTCTAATAACACCTGTTCTAATATCACCTGTTCTAATAACACATCACCTGTTCTAATAACACATCACCTGTTCCAATAACACCTGTTCTAATAACACCTGTTCTAATAACACCTGTTCTAATATCACATCACCTGTTCTAATAACACCTGTTCTAATAACACCTGTTCTAATAACACCTGTTCTAATAACACCTGTTCTAATAACACCTGTTCTAATAACACCTGTTCTAATAACACCTGTTCTAGTAACACATCACCTGTTCTAATAACACCTGTTCTAGTAACACCTGTTCTAGTAACACCTGTTCTAGTAACACCTGTTCTAATATCACATCACCTGTTCTAATAACACCTGTTCTAATAACACCTGTTCTAATAACACATCACCTGTTCTAATAACACCTGTTCTAATAACACCTGTTCTAATAACACCTGTTCTAGTAACACATCACCTGTTCTAACAACACCTGTTCTAGTAACACCTGTTCTAGTAACACCTGTTCTAGTAACACCTGTTCTAGTAACACCTGTTCTAGTAACACATCACCTGTTCTAACAACACCTGTTCTAGTAACACATCACCTGTTCTAACAACACCTGTTCTAGTAACACCTGTTCTAGTAACACATCACCTGTTCTAACAACACCTGTTCTAGTAACACCTGTTCTAGTAACACCTGTTCTAATAACACCTGTTCTAGTAACACATCACCTGTTCTAATAACGGAGATATGTTCTTGCAGAACGTCTCTAATCTTATCTGGAGACGAGTGGCTGTTCTCTGATTTAACTCATCATGTTTAATGCATCATCATTCGTGTGAACATAAAACTCTGAATGTGTTTAGAGAAGGACGACACACCTGGTAGCTCCAGGAGGATACAGGTAGAGAGGTAAAGTCACCTGGTAGCTCCAGGAGGATACAGGTAGAGAGGTAAAGTCACCTGGTAGCTCCAGGTAGAGAGATAAAGTCACCTGGTAGCTCCAGGAGGATACAGGTAGAGGGGTAAAGTCACCTGGTAGCTCCAGGTAGAGAGGTAAAGTCACCTGATAGCTCCAGGGGGATACAGGTAGAGAGGTAAAGTCACCTGGTAGCTCCAGGAGGATACAGGTAGAGAGGTAAAGTCACCTGGTAGCTCCAGGTAGAGAGGTAAAGTCAACTGGTAGCTCCAGGTAGAGAGATAAAGTCACCTGGTAGCTCCAGGAGGATACAGGTAGAGAGGTAAAGTCACCTGGTAGCTCCAGGTAGAGAGATAAAGTCACCTGGTAGCTCCAGGAGGATACAGGTAGAGGGGTAAAGTCACCTGGTAGCTCCAGGTAGAGAGATAAAGTCACCTGGTAGCTCCAGGAGGATACAGGTAGAGAGGTAAAGTCACCTGGTAGCTCCAGGAGGATACAGGTAGAGAGGTAAAGTCACCTGGTAGCTCCAGGGGGATACAGGTAGAGAGATAAAGTCACCTGGTAGCTCCAGGAGGATACAGGTAGAGAGGTAAAGTCACCTGGTAGCTCCAGGAGGATACAGGTAGAGGGGTAAAGTCACCTGGTAGCTCCAGGTAGAGAGATAAAGTCACCTGGTAGCTCCAGGAGGATACAGGTAGAGAGGTAAAGTCACCTGGTAGCTCCAGGAGGATACAGGTAGAGGGGTAAAGTCACCTGGTAGCTCCAGGGGGATACAGGTAGAGAGATAAAGTCACCTGGTAGCTCCAGGGGGATACAGGTAGAGAGATAAAGTCACCTGGTAGCTCCAGGACAGCAGCAGTGTCTTGCTGTCGGGGTCTTCAGGTGAGGAGGACACCTTGATGAGGATCGACTCCACCATGACTGTGCCGTCAGGAAGCAGCTGCACCGAGAAACCTTTCAACACACTGAGCAGGAGAGAGAGGGTCAGATACACCTGTACCTGCACGAGAACAGGTGAGAGCAGGAGAACAGGTGAGAACACACTGAAACACAGATATGGTTGTTCAATGTGTGTGTCTCACCTCCTCAGGTGTGTGTACACTCTGCTCAGTGTCTCCTGCTCTGGGCTCTGGTCCTGCAGCTGGACTCTACAGGTGAAGCGCAGCTGGTGCTCGTTCAGACCCAGATCCTTCAGTGCCTGTTCTGAGGAGACCAGCTTCAGACTCTGAGAGGGGACACAGCAAATAATAATAAATACATGAGTTACTTTAATAAATAATCCCCCGACAGGTGAACCCTCCAACAGGTGAACCCCTCAGACAGGTGAACCCCCTTGACAAGTGAACCGCCCGACAGGTGAACCTCTCAGACAGGTGAACCGCCCGACAGGTGAACCGCCCGACAGGTGAACCCCTCAGACAGGTGAACCGCCCGACAGGTGAACCCCTCAGACAGGTGAACCCCCTGACAGGTGAACCCTTCAGACAGGTGAACCCCCTCGACAGGTGAACCGTCCGACAGGTGAACCGTCTGACAGGTGAACCGTCCGACAGGTGAACCCCTCAGACAGGTGAACCCCTCGAACCCTGCGACAGGTGAACCCCCCGACAGGTGAACCCCCAGGTGTTGGACAGGTGGTTGGACAGGTGGTGGACAAGTGTTGGACAAGTGTTGGAAAGGTGTTGGACAGGTGATGGAGAGGTGATGGAAAGGTGATGGAAAGGTGTTGGACAGGTGATTGGACAGGTGATGGACAGGTGATTGACAGGTGATGGACAGGTGATGGACAGGTGTTGGACAGGTGTTGGGACAGGTGTTGAGACAGGTGTTGGACAGGTGATGGACAGGTGATGGACAGGTGTTGGACAGGTGTCAGGTGGACTCACGTTGTCCTTCATGATGAGCGTGCCGTGCATGGTGCGGGGCCTCTTAGGGTCAGGGAGCGGACCTGAAACAGCATTAATAACATATATAACTTAAGTTATGTTATACACATGTTTATATATTTGACATGTATATGTATAACGGACCTCCCAGAGCCATCTCCCTCTTCAGCAGGTTCAGAGAGATGTCTACCGGCACGCTGGGGTTCGTCTGCACCGTAGCCGTCTCTCCGTTAGCCGGCATGTGGCAGTCGATACCTGAAAACACATGAGGGACATGTTAAATATTAATATATCACCATCTGAGCAGGCATCACAGACTTTAGTGACTCTAACATTGGGTTTATTGACTCTAACACTGGGTTCATAGACTCTAACATTGGGTTTATAGACTCTAACATTGGGTTTATAGACTCTAACATTGGGTTCATAGACTCTAACATTGGGTTTATAGACTCTAACATTGGGTTCATAGACTCTAACATTGGGTTCATAGACTCTAACACTGGGTTCATAGACTCTAACATTGGGTTCATAGACTCTAACATTGGGTTTATTGACTCTAACATTGGGTTTATTGACTCTAACATTGGGTTCATAGACTCTAACATTGGGTTTATAGACTCCAACATTGGGTTCATAGACTCTAACATTGGGTTCATAGACTCTAACATTGGGTTTATAGACTCTAACATTGGGTTTATAGACTCTAACATTGGGTTCATAGACTCTAACATTGGGTTCATAGACTCTAACACTGGGTTCATAGACTAACACTGGGTTCATAGACTAACACTGGGTTCATAGACTAACACTGGGTTCATAGACTCTAACATTGGGTTTATAGACTCTAACATTGGGTTCATAGACTCTAACATTGGGTTTATTGACTCTAACACTGGGTTCATAGACTCTAACATTGGGTTTATAGACTCTAACATTGGGTTCATAGACTCTAACATTGGGTTTATTGACTCTAACATTGGGTTCATAGACTCTAACATTGGGTTTATAGACTCTAACATTGGGTTCATAGACTCTAACATTGGGTTTATAGACTCTAACATTGGGTTCATAGACTCTAACATTGGGTTTATTGACTCTAACACTGGGTTTATAGACTCTAACATTGGGTTCATAGACTCTAACATTG